>VYXH01000507.1:86475-98626 GCA_013397275.1 Burhinus bistriatus | reverse complement strand
AAAAAAAAAAACAAAACAAAAAAACCAAACCCATGTTGAATATCTCAGAAAACCAGATCCAGTGGTCTGAGACTAAACACAAATTCCTTCCACTGCCACCACGAACAAGCCTCTTCATCCTGCGTTTGCCAAACACGAGCCCTCGCTCTTTATGGTTAAGAGCCAATTGGCCTCGGAAAATAGGTTTTAACTCCTGGGGATGCCAAGGAATACAGATTTGATGGGCAGATGGCTTTGGCAGGCAGGGTTGGAGGCTGTTTAGCCGCTGACCATTGAAATGTATTTGTGAATGGCCGCTTCCTTCGTCCGAACGTATTTCGCTGAGCGGTGCAGATGATGAAAATAAAATTAATTGCCATGCGACGGGTTTAAAATAAACGCTGCTGTTTATCTGAACAGAGGCGGGGGATTGGGGTAAGGGATGAGGCTGAGCAGGGGGATTATAATGGATGCAGACTGGTGTGGTCACCGCAGTGCTCATGGTTGTTTCCCTGGTTCAGGGGATGATGCTGGGGAGATGTCCCGTGCGAGCCTCCGGCACTGCTCCCAGCAGCCTTGTAAGGAGCCGAGAGTTAAAGCATCCTGTGTGCTCTCAGAGCCAATACTGAGTGTTAAAGAGGCAGCAAGTGGGCAGGGAGCTGCCGCCATGCTCAGGGCTAACCCTGCGCCGTTCCAGGTGAAGGCAGCCAATGCCAGGACCATGTCCATCTTACTTGCATCCTCGATGATGGCATGCTGGCTCAGCCTTCTCCACTGGGGAGAGCCACGCTGCAGCCCGTGTGGAAACCTAAAATGTCCGATCCTGCCAAAGCATTTCTTCCATTCAACCATTGGTTTTTTGGGGGCCTGCCATCTCAGCTACCGGTTACGGCCAGCACACAGGGGCTTGCTCACCCCTTGTGAGCCACTGTAGTCTCTCAAGCAAACCATTTGTGGGCAGTTCCTCCCCTTTCTGCCTGTTGAATTTCCATGTTATCTGCTTGGAGCCATATTCACCCAGCCTCCTATCTGGAGGAAATGGTCCTAGCTCCCCATACTGCCAGAGCTGGAGGACCACATGTGGTCCTCAGCTTCTTCATCCTTGTGCATGCCCTCTTCCAGTGTAGCAATGATGAAGGACATGCATAAAGAAAGGCCAAACAAAACCATTCGGTGAGGGCATCTCTTTTACTTGGTAATTTGCTTTTTAGTTTTTTTTACTCTCTTAGAAATTCCAGTTACACTTAAAATGATGCACTGCAAACCAATGGCGTGTTCATACAGCAGAAGTGGCAAGCCAGAGGAGCAAGAAATGCTGCAGGCCAGGTGTATTGGGAGCTCCTTAGATCTTCCAAAAAAAATATCTCCTGATATTTCTTGCCTGACCGACTTCCTGCTGCTGAGCTGGGACTAACCAGATCTTCCCTGGTTTAATGTGGAAATAACACAGAAAACACAGACACCTGGGAGAGATTTTCTTCGGAACCAAAGAGAAGTTATCTAACTGTTCATGAAAACTTTCACATGAAATATCCCTGTTATTGAAAGAGATTTAGAGGCATGAGTTGGTACTAGGTTGTGTTAGACGCCAAGAAATTGGCTCCCCTTTTGTCGCAGGGAGACCCAGAGAGCCCACCCACCAAGGGCCAAGCTGTTTGGTGGGATAGAAGATGTGTTGACCAAACAAGACCATGCAGGAAAGGGTGTACTAATGACTTCCTTTGACTTTCCAGGAGACAGCAGAGACTTCCTGGTGGGAACAAGCCTCAACAGCACACAGATCATCAGCAAGGTGGCACCAAACACAACAGGGACCACCAGAAACTCTATCAAGGAGGCCAGGCCCCTCACTCCTCAGGCAGGACGGGCCACCACGGCTACAGCCAGAACCGGAGATGGCACCACAACCAGAAACACTCGCCCAACGACAAAGAAACGCACAGAAACGCCAAAGAGACTGAGAATTTGAAAATTGAGGACACGTCTGTCTGCACGGTACATATTCCCGTGGAGACGCACCGAGGCCCGGAGGCTGTGGAGAAGCAGTCTCAGCAGTACATCCAGGAGTCAGAGACCAAGCGGAAAGACAGTATTCACGAGCGCATTGGGGAAAGACCCAAGATCAATTTGCTTCAGTCTTCCAAAGACAGGCTGCGGAGGAGACTAAAAGAAAAGGTATTATTTCTTAGGGAAACGTTGAGTTTCCCTTTTTCCAAGAGTCTGGCTGTTGACCATTCTCCATACAAAGGGTGAGGTGGGCTCAAGGGACCTTTCCCTGAATGCACCCAACTTATCTTAATCTCCTAGTGTCAACACTTCTCTTGAAGTGTCTTTGTGCTTCTTCAGGAGGCCTTTTGTTGACAAAATGCTTAGGCTCTTAGCTTGACTTCCTGGTTGAGGTTGCTACCAGCTTGAGTTCTCCAAGAAGGACTGGGAACTCTCCACCTACCCATGCAAAGACCCTTAGGGAAGGCTGGTGCACATGTGAGCTACAACATGGGTGCTCCTTCCGCAGCAGCTGATCCCAACTGACTGCCTTCTGGTCTGCAGAGCTCATCCGCTTTGCAAGGAGGTCTAAAAAGCCAATTTGTCTCCACAATTACAGAGCTTTGACTTGAGTGCTGAATAGTTGGAGTCAGCTGCTTAAAAGTTGATACCCATTTATCTCAGCAATGAATTGAAACACCCTTATCTTTCCCCCTTCCTTCCAACAACCCAACAATAACAAAACTATTGCATGCAAGTGACAGAGGAGAAATCCTTTTTGGAAACAATATTCAACCTCAGATTTCTGAGGAATTTGGAGATGATATCTCCATTTGCCCCATGTGAAACTCAGATTCTTTCTCTTGAGATTCTTTTGTCAGACTGGAAAATGCGTCCATGGGGGTATCTCCAATGAGATTTCCAAAATACGTAGCAAAAATAACCTGAACATATACAATTCCATGGGAGTGCATGTTGGAAATGTATACCTTTGAATGCATGTGCATTTACTATTTATGTGTGTGGCATGAGGGGGAGGAAGAGATTTTGTTAGTTATTTTTATGTTCTTTAAAGCACTAGGAGTGTAGAAGAGACTTTGAGAGTATTCATTTTAATGCCCGCCCTGTGAATTTAGTGTCTTGTAAGAAACACATCACATAAGCACCCACTCTTGGGTGGATGTAGTCAACACAACTGATCTCCTGATGGGAGTTTTGGACAACTCCAACTGCCAGTCAGCATTGGGGTTGTCCAAAAAATTGCTACAGGTTTGTGTTGTATAGCACATTTTAAGATTCAACTAGAAGAAGGGAAGGGAGCAGACCATAACAAGCAGGATGCATGCCTTACGCTGGGGGAACAGGACAAACGCGTAATTAAATGTTGAAAAGAAGCAATAAATCCTATGGTAGGGACGAGAATTGTAACAGTCAAGAGATGGAAAAGTTAAGAGTCTTTTTAATGCCAGGATCATGTGACATCTTTGATCTCAATTTAGAATATTAAATATATATTTTAAAAGTAGGTATTTTTGTAGGATGGTTATCTGAGCATTTTGCAAACATCAGTGCACTTTCAAAATAGAGACAAAAAAATGTCCATTATCACCACGTTGCAGACGCCCCCAGAAACCTGTCCAAGATGCCGAAGGCAGCGGGAGTGGTCTGACCTTGGCATACTGGCTCAGGACAGTCGAACACATCTTCTCCCTGAACCGAGGAGGAAAACTCTGGGATTAAGTGCTGTGGGAAATGGAGAAAGAGAACATTTCTGGGGCAGGATGCATTCACTTGTGGTTTTCAATGCTGAGATGACACCACTGTGCCTCCAAAAATGCTTTGATTTTTCTATCTCTGTTTATATGTCTCCCCAATCCCCTTCCCCCTTTGCTGTTTGTGGAAGGACAAGGGCTGATATGTCTGTTTTTTCCTTGTGTAACAGATGCCTTGTCTTTCCCTTTTCACGGACCAGGACGAAGTCACGGTGGAAACCACCAATCCTGAAAAGAACAAAATGGACAAATTAATTGAAATCCTCAACAGTATGAGGAACAATAGCAGTGACGTTGACTCCAAGCTCACCACCTTCATGGAGGAAGCCCAGAACTCTACCAACTCTGAGGAGATGCTGGGGGAGATAGTCAAGACCATCTACCAGAAAGCGGTGACAGACCGCAGCTTTGCTTCCACAGCAGCCAAGCTCTGTGACAAAATGGCCCTTTTCATGGTGGAAGGAACCAAATTCCGGAGTCTGCTGCTCAACATGTTACAGGTAATGAGATAAAATTAGTTGGTTAGATACCTGCAACTTCACCCCACCCGATCTTACCATGCATTTGGACAGGAGCTGAGCTGTTACCAAATTCCTTTTTGAAGCCAGTTGATGAGAGGACAACAGAAGTGTATCTGCAGTTTTGTCTGTGCACATATTTAGTGGTTACCATAGATAATGTGGCACTGAGGGCGTTTTCAAGTTGCTCTTCATTCCTGTTTCGTGAGCTGTACATGGAATTATGGTATCTCACACCAGGGCCCATCTGTGAAATGAGTGGCTTGCTTGTGGCAGCATCCGCATGGCATGAAGATAAGTGAACTTGGAGGGTCTTTGCTGCTCTTTTCGGCTGAAGTCCATCTCAGCACCAGAGCTATCAAGTTAACTCATGGTCCCTGAGTAGGCTGTTGGTTGCATCGCCTGGCTGAAGGGCTGCCTCCTGGTTTCTGATTCCAACCCAGACTTAAATAATTTGTGTATTTGCTAATTGTTCTGGGTGACTTGTTTATTGGTATACATAGCACTGGTTGATTGTTCTGCTCCAAAACCATCAGCAATAGCAAAGTTAGGGGGCAGAAAAAAGCAGTCACTCTGATAACTGGTCCATGATAACGGTGGATGATGGGGAAACAGGACTATCCTCAATTGCCCATGGTCTGCTGGGGGGAGCGTGTTTTACTGTAGTACCACCATCGAAGGAGGGGTTGCTTTCTAGGGAAGGTGTCCCATGGACCTCTGTCTTTTTGCGTCTCTGGAGACAGGACATGTAGAGCTGAAACCATGAATTTCCATCCTTAATTTAATATGCGTTTCCATTTGGCTATTGCTTCACACACAGGTGTCACCTGCGGCACATGCAAAGTTCTCGTTTCATTTCTCTGTTCTCCACACGTTTGGTGCTCAGCACTGCTCCAGTCTTTGACACATCTTCTTGCCCTTCTTGCTCTTGTTGGAGATTGTCCCTTGGATGTTCTGCCTGGCTGCCTGTACCTTGTGGGGGCTGAGTTGGCTTTTGGGCAACATGGCAAGCAGGAAAATAAAGAGCAAAATAAAATAATGTAAATCAATATTTAATCTAACCTAAGATAATTCTGTGAAACCACTGGTCTGGTTTTGCTCCTCTCATTGCTCTGGACACGTATCAAACCCAGCGTTTCTCCCTGTGCCCATTCCTTCTCCGCTCTCCCCTGCAAAGCCCTTGGGCAGCACACACATCTGCCCATTGCGTGTACCAGGCGGTGATTTTTTTCCAATCGATTTACTTCCAAAGTGATTATAAAGCAGGAAGAGACAAATTGCTGTCAGCCACAGTCTCGGATTTAGCAGCAAGGGACCAAAGGAGGCTCTAAACCCTCCATGCATCCCACTCTTTCCATGCCAGATCACTCTTGTGTCTTCCCCTGTTTGGCTGGGCGATGCTAAGAAATCCAAAATAAGGTCCAGGATCAATGGCCAGGGAGCAGCAGGGTGTTATCCAAAAACTGAGGATGATGGCAGGCCTTCTGGGCTAGGGAGGACTCTTCCAACTTGCTTTCTTCTCTTGCCCCAACATTTCCACCCCTACCAACAGAGCCAGTAGGCTGACTTATACTGCAGCACCATGTGCAATAATAACTGGCTTCATATTCAGCTCTTCACAGCATGAATGTAGGATAAATAATATATCTCATACCTCCAGAGAGTCCCAAAGTGCTTTCCAGGAACATGTAGCCAGTCTCGGTGCGATGGGAGCATGATGTCCATTGTGGAAAGCTGGGAAGAGATGAAATGCAAAGACTGAGCAGGGTGTGCGGGTGACTGAGTTCATGTGCTGGAGCACAGAAAAATATGCAAAAGGGATTTGCTCAGCCCCAAACTGCACATCTTTTAAAAATGTCTTGATGGGGCAAAAGGTGACATATCACTACAGATCAAAAGCAAAGTGCTCTGTGAAATTAAATAATTTAACATTTCCTTTCTGATAGTAAAGGATTTTGACTTTCTCCAAGCACAGGGTTTTTTTCCAACCAAAATAATCAGATGCATTCGCGTAGATTCATGCAATACTTTGGTCGAGCCCTAAACTGGGAATTTTTATGATGCATTCAGGCTTGATAGCCCTGGCTGGAGACAGACCCAAGTATGAAACACGAAAGACTCATTGCAGATGTGAAATAAAGGGGTTAATGGTATTGATATATGATATATTATCCATATCAATATGATGTATTGGATAATATATGGATATTATGGAGTAATACGGGTAACATCTTGATGTATTAATATATCAATAGGATATATTGATATATGGTTGATGATACACTGTTGATATATCAATATCAATATGATATATTGATATATGGTTGATGATATGACATTACCCAGCTCCAGTCCTGGCCCCTCCACCATCAGATATTTTCTATCAGCCATTTCTAGATAATTTACCATTAATTAAAAAAAAAAAAAGAAAAGAAAAGAAAAAAACAACCACAACCTTTAATAAAACGCTTGCTCCAGAGCTGGATTTATGTCTCTCTAGCACCTTTCAGACTAATCTGATCCCCGAACGTAAGGAGCTCGGCTCGCTGGGCACCGGCGAGCTGGGGAATTACTCTGCCGGGGTGTGATAAATCGGGATCAACGTGATCCCCTCCCCGTGCTGCTGGCGCCTGGGGCTGGACCGCTCGCCCCCCCCCATCTGCTCCCGGCAGATGCTCCTGTTTTGTAGGGGCTTGTTTGTCCCTTTCTCTTGGGACTGCGATGGCAACAGCTCAGCCCCACAGGAGGATCTCATAAATCAATGCATTAACCCAGTGAGCCACCCTACGGGCATCCTGGTACCTATAGACAGCATCCCTATACCCTGCCGGACCTTAAAACAAACAGCAAGGGGTTTTCCCACAGAACAGGCAATAAACTGAATAAACTGTCTTTTTAACCTGGCTTCTTTTATATTTTCAGCAGTTGACAAGGTGCTCGTGCTCGGGGGCTGCACATGTTTGCAGCTTATCTCGGGGGACTTGTTTTGATCCCAAAACAAATGCCAGTGCCACAGCACGGGAATGCTGTCAAGTCATCCCCCTCCCTGCCAGCAGCTCCTCTACAGAGCATCCCCCTGGCCAGCGTTGCACCATTTCAGGCTTTAAGGGGATCTGATGGGGAAAATTCTGGTTTGAATTGGGTTTTGGTCCCAAATCTTGCGCTGAGTCTTGAGTTTGGGTCCTGTGAGCCTTTCGGGATTGCTGAAGGGAGATGCGGAAAGGGGAGTCATGGGGTGAGCGGCTGGTCAAGCTCAGGGAGATGCTGCCATGCGGGGGCTCGGCACGGGGAGGGGGGCGTTAATTGGGTTTGATTTTCTGCTTGTTGAGTTTGGTACAAGGAGCAATTTTGGGCTGCGCAAGCGCTTGGATGGACCTGGCCAAATTGGTCCCAGGGAGCTGCTTGAGCGGATGGAGGTATGCAAGAACATCTTGGTGAACACGTGTATCGTTTCTTCACCGCTCTAGAAATTCCTTCTTAATTAATAAATTGAAAGTAAGTCTTCCTGAAAGAAGTTTTTACTTGTCATAGTTTCATTTACTGGCATGTCCAGGCTGCGGTGTTGTTTTTTTTCTCAGTGTGGGGGATATTAAGCAATGTGCCACAAACCCTTCACATGTAACATAAGTTGGAGTATTCCTCTGTTGAAATGGCCGTGCTCTTTATAGCAGAGCTGTGTCTGCATCTGAGCTATGCAGAGCCAAGTGTATTATTAGCGTGGACATCACTGGGGCTGTAATTGTACACTGCTCCCCTTAGCAACCGTGGCCAACAGCACATCAAACAGAAGGCTGATACCTTCTTTTAATAAAAAAAAAAAAAAAAAACAAACAAACTCTATTTAAGGATATTAAAGATGTACTATCTTCTTCCCAATGTCAACTTCTGTTCCTGTTATTCCAAAGCCTAATTTCTCCNAAAAAAAAAAAAAAAACACCAACAAACCAACCAACCCCACAGCACCACGAGATGCACATCTCGACACAGAGCAGCAGAGCCTGTTGCAGAGCGCGCGCCAGCGTGCAGCCAGAGCCAGCGCCTGGTACGTCCCTGCGGTAGGAAGTGCCTTGGTGCCAGTGGAGAAGGGCTATTTCTGTTGCATACCCTGTTGGATACCCTACGGCATAGCCGATTGGGTACCCTGTTGGATACCCTAATGTATACCCTGTTGGATACCCTGTTAGATACCCTGTTGGATACTCTACGGCATACCTTAATGTATACCAAAATGCATACCCTGTTGCGTACCCTAATGCGTATCCTAATGCACACCCTATTGCATACTCTATTGCGTACCCTATTGCGTACCCTAATGCATTCCCTATTGCATTCCCTAATGCATACCCTATTGCATGCCCTATTGCATGCCCTATGGTATGCCATATGGTATGCCCTAATGCCTACCCTATGGTGTACCCTATTGCATACCCTCATGCACACCCTCACGCACACCCTAATTCATACCCTGTTGGATACCCTAATGCATGCCCTGTTCCATACCCTGTTGCGTGCCCTAATGCGTACCCTATTGCACACGCTATCACATACCCTATTGCACACCCTAATGCATACCCTGCGTGCGCAGGGTTTCTTCATCGTCTCAGTTTAATCTCTTGATGCCCCAGGAATGGCCCTTCCTTGGTTCGGTGCTGCGCTTTGCTCTGGTTGTAGAAACTTGAGTCGAATCCCATGGTTTTTGGCGGAGGCTGCACTTGGGTTTCAGTGGACTCGACTGGGTTTGGGATGGTTGGTGTGACCACTTCTGGAGGGTCTCAACTAGGAAGGTGGCCAAAAATTTTTCGTTGTCAGGCCAGGCAGAGGGTGGAAGAGGAAAATTTAGGTTGAATTCCTTCTTGGAATGTAGATGTTGTGGTATTAGGTACTGGAGACTTGATTGATTCCCATCGGTAAATCGGTGTGCAAAGGGAAGTGTTTACCATGCTGAGCACAAGGATTTGGGAGGAATGAGCTGAAATCCCTCCTCTCCCGTAGGCATCCTCTTCATTTGAGCAAACAACCTCCCAGTGACAGCAGCCCCTTCTGCATTGTAGGGGTTCTGAGGGTGAAGACATCAAGAGTGGTAATGTGAGTGGATACTGTGGGAATTGGGACATGGAAGTAATACACATGGTTAATGCGGAAAGGCAGATTTTTTTTCCCCCTTAACGTGATTAAAGTCTGGGTCTTCAGCAAGGAACCATTTGTGGTTTGGCAGAGGTAGAGGCAGGAGGATCCGAGTACGGGTGGAGAGCATCTGACCTGTACGCCATGTCCGGCATTGACTGCAAAACCCATTGACCCTCTTTCCGTGGCTGTTTTTAATTCAATTTAATTATAGATGGTCCAGTTCATGTACAGAAAACACAGTGGTACCACTTGTCTCGGAAAAGACGTTGCCCAAAACGCACGAGAGGCGTTGCTTCACTGAAAGATAGGTAGCATGTAAGAGAGGAAAAAAGGTCCCAAGGTCCCTGGAGCAAACCACAAGCCCAGAAAGATGTCTGCCTTGAATGTCGCAGGGATGAGAGTTTGCTCCATGGAGCAGCACCGCATCCGTCTCTCTGATCTGTGCATGAGCCCGATGTTGCTGCTTTTGTTTCTCTTCCAGAAGAGTTTGATGACCTCTTCCCATGGTGAGGTGATGATTCAATGGGGAAAGCCTCCTCGGCTCGGGGGTTGAGGGACATATCAGTGGTGAACCTCAGAGCTGATGTGTGCACGGGCTCTGCCAGCCCTGCAGGAGCCCAGCACAGGGAAAGAAATAGCAAATGACGCTGCCCTTGTGTAAACACCTTCATTTGGGGGTTTGCAGAAGCTTGCAGAGCTTGGAAACCTTTTTCCTTACGTTTCTGCGCTGATGTTGACAGCGCTGTCCTGGTTTTGTAAACCGTGGTGGGACTCACCAGCGCGAGCTGCCTGCTAAATACAGCTTTGCAGATGGGATTTATTTTCTATACGGCCAGGGAATTCAAAGGTAATTCTAAATTCATGCGCACACATGTATACGTAGTATATATAAGGGCTTGGAGGGGGATGGGGAGCGCAGCCCCATGGGTGGCTCCGAGGAGCATCCCCAGCTGCCTGCATCCTCCTGCTGTCAAGAGAAAAGGAGGAGCGGAAAGGAGCCGTGTTCCCTCTTGTTTGCCCCCAGTTGTGTCTCTGAAGATGCTCTGTAATTCTCTAACAGAGTGTTTATAATTTTATTTGTGTTTATTATTTTGATAATTTTTCTATTTGTATTTTATTGTTCTGTTATTTTCAATCATTTTCCATTTTCATCATTTTATTCTAATTTTTTTTTATTATTTTGCATAGTCATCCGGGGCCAAACGTAACTCGGACGAGTGTCGACAGCGGGCAGGAGAGGGAGCCAGGGGAGCGGGCTGGCACCCTGCCCACGCCGGCAGGTGAAGGGCAGAACTGGGCATCAATTAGAGCCGGCCCCGCCGTTACCCGTGAGTCTGGCCAAGCCATCGCCGTCTGCCCATAGTAATAACGCTCGCTCGGCTTCACCATCGAGGTTACGGGAGCCGCTGGCAGACAGGTCCCATGCGGGTCTATGAGTTATTGGAGAGCCCCGGATTAAATATCGAGCCATGTGCTTTAAACTTGCTGCTTTTCCGAAGCGGAGCGATGGCTGTAGGAGCCGTCCGGCTCCTTCGCAACCTTTCCGTGATGCGAGAACATGGCGGGGGCGAGGGAGCGCCGGGCATCGCCTCCTTGGAGGCTGATGGTGAGGTGAGGGGGGATTTAATGGAGTGCAAAAAGGGGTTTAACCCAAGATCTGGGGGTTTAACGGAGTGCGAAAGAAAGGCAACAATTTCCCACTGATAGGAAGGAGGGGATGGGGACAGGAGCTGTGCCCCACAAGCACGAGGAGGCCTCCCGAGCTGGGAAGAGCTGAGCCAGACCCCAAATTAAATCGGCTGTGGGGTTGCACTGCACATCATTCCTCAGCCCGAGCCCAGGGGTGGGTTTCGGGGTTCGCAGCCCCTCGAGGAGCTGAGTTGCAGCTGGACGTACCAGTGGGCATCACAGGGGATGCCAAGGGGGTTGGTCCCAACTGCCCTGCAGGTAGCTGGGGGCTGGAGTCCATCCGACGCAGCCACACTCCCAGCTCTGCGCAGAGAAGGTGTTTATTTTTGAGTAGCAGGGCATCGTGGAGTTGAAAGGTTGATGGGAAGGAGGACTAAGTTGCAAAAAAAAAACCCCAAAACCTTAGGAGTTTAAAGAATGGCATATTTGACTTGAATTCAATGTGCTGGTAAGATTTTATATTGCAATGCTCAGATGCGTCGTGAAAAAATAGCCGTCACCTTGACTCTGTAAATAAGTTGTGTGTGGTTTCTCCTGGCTCCTTTTTACCCTGGAGGGGCCAAGGCTGCAAGGCCATGGTGGGGACCGGCCCCTGCTCCAGCGCCTGGTGTGACCTCAGGGATGGTACTTGATGTCCCATTATCTCCACTAGCCAGTGGATGTCCTCTCTGGCCATCTTCCAGTGGTGGTGGGACTCAGCGGAGGTTCCTCTTGGTCCCGCAGGCTGGTGGTGAGCAATGTCAGGAGCATCCCTGGCTGAGCTGCTGCCTGCTGCTGCTGCCTGCTTCTGCTGCCTGCTAAAAGCACAGCCAAGTTCAGACCAAGGGGCTTTGGGTGGTGGGACCCATGCACACCCTGTGCATGTGCTGCAGTGCGGAAGCAACGCGGAGCAGAGGCTCCGCTGGGCTCTAGGTGGAGACTGCAGACTGTGCAGCCTGCCTGCAGCTCTGGGCCAGATCCAGGCAGCTGGCTACCAGTGGGGTGGGCTCCTAGCTGCTCCCAGCCGCTGCTGGTAGGTGAGGATGCTCGGGGCCATGCAGCGTCCCCCTAGAGCTTTGGTAGGAGAGGCACACAGGGAAA
>VYXH01000507.1:71435-86430 GCA_013397275.1 Burhinus bistriatus | reverse complement strand
AAAAAAAAAGCCTCAAAATCCATTTATCCATTGACTGAGAGGTGAGGCAATGCCTGAGGAACCCCCTCTACCCACTGCTCTGGAGGCGGGCCGGGGGGCACTTCAGTGTTAAGATCCCCTCAGACTGGACTGGCATCAGCTCCGGCTCTCCATTTTCTCCTGGAAGGCTCAAATCCAACCCCAGGGTGTAGGAGCACGTTCCTGCCAGCCCAGGGACTCAGCTGGCCTAAGGCACCCTCCTGCCAGACCATCTGCTCCTGCCTGCTCCGGCATAAATCCGACTCAGGCTGCTGCAGCCGCCCCGAGGTGGGGATTTCGGGATGCTGCGAGGTTGGAAGATCCCTGCTGCCGGTACCCACAGTCACCCTGCCATCCCCAGCCCAGCCCTTAGCTGGTTCCCTTCACCTGGAAACAGGATTTTCAGAGGCTCATTAGGACCCCGCAATGCGTCACCCTGCCTGGGACCCATCCTGCAAACTCCTGTGTCCCCCAGTCACTTTGCTAGGGAATGAAACATCCATCTGGCAGAGGAGCACAGTGGTGGCGGGGACGTCACCTCCTGAGCCAAGGCCAGAGCAGACGCAGGTGCCAGCGTCAGCCCAGAGCTGGGGTTTGGGTAGAAGGACGTTGCAGAGGGCAGCACCTCTTTTTCTTTCCTGGAAAGGGGGGGGAAATGAGATAGCTTGTGCTTTGCCCATCCCTGGCATCGCTTGGCTGCGGGCACATGGGATATGGGGGATGCTGTTGTGCTCACCCGCAGGGAATCTCTTTTTTTTAAGGATTTCTAGCTGAACCACAAGAATTTGTATCAAATTCAGTTTCCAGCCAAGTGGGCTTGATTGACATACTCAAGCACAGGCTGCTTTGAGCAGATTTTGGCTAGTCTTTACACCTGGCTTGCTGCGGTGGCACCCTGGAGGGATGGTCCTGCAGTGTGGGTGTCGCAGCATGGGCACCCTCAGCATCCCCCGGCCAGGCTTAGGCTTCATTTTTTCACTGCTTGGTATTTTTGTATGTACCTACCTGTCAAAATCTGGATTTGGAGAATCAATGCTGCCGTGGAGTCCACATCCCCTTTACCTCCCCCAAGGGTATCATTTTGCACAGCCGCATCTTTTCCTGCTGCTGACGTTTAAACAAGCAAATGCAAAATGATGGTGTGAAGTGGCTTTGGTGGGATGAGTCCCAGGAGCGGAGGAGCCAGAGAATACGCGGCAGGTGAGGAATGAGATGCAGAGAATTGTTTCAGGTCCTTGTCCCATGTCTGGCCGGGGCTGATACCGGTGCGAAACACAGCATCCAAATCTTGAGGACAGGAGCAAACGATGCGTAGTCGGCTGATGCCACCCCATTGTGACACATCCTCTGGTCTCATCAGCGGTGCTGCCACCCAGGTGGTCCTCCCCGTGCTCTCCCCCCTTGCAGAGCATCCGAAACCAACGCTGCCTTTTCCCCTCCCAGTGATAAATTCCTCCACTTTTCTTTCTTTCTGGGTTTTTTTTTTTTTAATTACTAGTGCTCTACATATTATTTTTTGAATAAAGAGGGCCTAGGAGAAGCATCTCGCGCAGAGCTGGGAATCCAAACCCAGCAATATCACCTCCAGTCCAGGAGCAGCAGGAACTGAAAACGAAGATAGCGAGAGCAAAGCATGCGCCGGCTAAGGAAATAGTGTCAGGCTGGAAAAACTAAACCTTTCTATTTCTGCTTCATTAATAACAGTATGGTGTGTTTCCTTGCATCTCTTTAATATTCTGGACCGTGCTTTCCGGTGGTCTTCCACGGTGATGCTCACAGTCAGCTGCTCTGCCAATATTCTGCAAAATATGCCATGGTAATCATGAGCACCCCTTTAGAGATAGCAAGTTTGGAGGGATCGAGGGGTTTTGCAGGTTAATGTTGTTTTCTGCTGCTCTTTTCTGTAATCTCGGCTTTTCCAGCGTGGACAGGCAGCTTCGGAGGCATTGCAGGGTGCATAGGGCATGCTCCATACCTCCATGCTTCAAGGGATGAGCAGAAAAGTTTAATGCATCTTTTACATCCATTTTAAAAAAATAGCCAAATACAAAAATTGCTATAGCAGAATCTCCCTGGCTTCATAGGATTTGTAAACATTAGTCCCTGAGAAAAATTTTCTGAGCTCTTTTGTGTAAATAACACTTTTTTAGCAAACTGGTACTTCACCTTCAATTCGTGGCTTTCGGTGGTCACTTGTCCCCCATCCCAGGGAGCCCAGAGCTGCGTTTCCAGAATGGAGCTCCGGTACCTGATGCCCATCAGATACTTGGCCACGGCGGTGGGAGAGACGGGGTGAAAAGCAGGCAGAGGAGATAAGAGGGTTGTCAGCCCCTTTGCTTTCCAGCATGTTTGCTCAGCGATGTTGAGTGCTGGGCCAGAGCCACCACCTCCCTGCAGACTAAACAGTTGCAATGTTTTCTCCCATGACTGAAAGAATTTAGAAAAGGGTCCTGGTATGAAACTTTACACGAACTCTGGGTGCCACGAATATCTCTGGCTGCAAGTCTGTTAACTCCTCTGATTCCCTCCTTGCCCGTGTGGTTCAGTCTCTGGGCAGATGAATGGAAAACCCATCCCACAATGAATCTGGCCAGCTGCCTGCAGGACCCCCCGCGCTCTCCCACCCACCACGTTTTCACGCATCCATCTTTCTTTTTTTTTTTGCTTTCTTTTAAAGGAGAAAGCCAAGATCTCTGGCCGTAATGGAGTTCTGGAGTTCTCAGTTCAGGAAAGACATGGACCTATTGGAGCGGGTCCAGAGGAGGACCACGAAGCTGATCAGAGGGCTGGAGCCCCTCTGCTGGGAGGACAGGCTGGGAGAGTTGGGGTTGTTCAGCCTGGAGAAGAGAAGGCTCCAGGGAGACCTTAGAGCCCCTTCCAGTCCCTAAAGGGGACTTATAAGAAACACGGGGACATAGTTCTTAGCTGGGGTTGTAGCGATAGGACGAGGGTTAATGGTTTTAAACTAAAAGAGGGAAAATTCAGACTAGGTATAACAAAGAAATTTGTTACGATGAGGGTGGTGAAACACTGGCCCAGATTGCCCAGAGAGGTGGTAGATGCCCCATCCCTGGAAACATTCCAGGTCAGGTTGGACGGGGCTCTGAGCAACCTGATCTAGTTGAAGATGTCCCTGCTCGTGGCAGGGGGGTTGGACTAGATGGCCTTTAAAGGTCCCTTCCCACCCAAACCATTCTGTGATTCTGTAATGCCCCATGTCTCTTGGACCTGTTTGTAGCTATTGTAGCATTGAGGTCCACCCGAAGATTGTCCGCTTCCCCGTGCCACCCAGCTCAGGGGCTTCCACTTCAGGGGCAAGTTTTGGGGATGGGGGGAGCCACCAGGGCTTCATTCATCCATCGATCCTGGCTTGCAGAGAAGCAGAGGTCAAGTCTCGGCATCTTGCACTCCCCCGCCAGCTCAGCAGATTGATGGTCCCACCCTATGGTGAAGCACCACCAGGCGTGTACTCGCTAGAAAGGTCTTAGCATCCCACAGGAAAAGCATCCTGCTGCCAGCTCCCAGGCACCCAGGAAGATCCCTGCTAGGACTGAGCCGATGTAAACCAGGAGTACCCGTGCAGAAAAGCTCCTGACAGCAAACGGGATTAGCTGCCTGCTTTTTTTTCCCTGCCTGCTTTCATTCATCCACCAGCAGGCTGGCGTTTCAATGGGCGCAGCTTCGTTTCGAATGCCAGCGGAATTTCTCCAGCCACGGTGCCTGGACCAAGCAGCATTTGCCTCCACAGCCATTTTTCCTCCTCTTACATGCCTTTTTACAAACTTGACCCGTCCCCATAGACCCCTCGGCATCTCCGCCTTATAAAGAGTGATAGGACAAGAAGTAACGGGCACAAAGTTGACCATAGGAAGTTCCATCTAAAAATGAGGAAGAACTTTTACTTGGAGGGTGGCAGAGCGCTGGAACAGGCTGCGCAGAGAGATGGTGGAGTCTCCTTCTCTGGAGATACTCAAAACCTGCCTGGACGTCATCCTGTGCGACCTGCTCTAGGTGACCCTTCTTTGGCAGGGGGGTTGGACTAGATGATCTCCAGAGGTCCCTTCCAACCCCTGCGATTCGGTGATTCTGTGAAGAGGACACATTGCATCTGCAGAGCTTAAAATAAGAATGCAGCCTGCTGGCAAAATCCAGCTGGTCCCTGGTGCATCCTCCCGGTCTGCAAGCCTGGGCATCTCCGCCTGTGGCCTTTGCAAGCAGGATCCATCCATCAGCCTCCATCAAGCTCTTAGTCATCACCTCAAGTTGGCAGTAGGCGTGGGAGTGGGCATTTTTTTCAGGCACAGAAGTGAGCTCTGAGCGGATGCTGGGGATGGTGTTGGGGAAGGGCTTGAAAACTGCCCATCAAACCATCCCCACCCATATAAAACAGCTGCTATACATTCGTTTGGGGGATTTCTTCAAACCAGCATGGTTTTATGCTGAGCTCATGCTTTGAGGAGTGTGGCCCGTGAGCTAGGAGATTTGTATGAATGTATTTTCCCATGCAGTGGGGTTGCCAGCACTGCTGCGGATGCTGGGATGGGCAGGGATCCGCTGTGCTTGATCTCGTGCTCTTCCTACCACCTCGGTGTATTAGGAAGGGCGTTGCTGGCCTGGAGACGGGATGCTCTTGGGGAACGTGGATGCTTTGCCCCCGTCTCAGGGAATAGCTGCCTGGGAGAGGACTCGCGGTGTCTCCCAACATCCAAAGGTTTTCCCACGCACGCTCGCAAAGGCAAAGGGCACATCGCTGCCTCAGGGTTCCCACGGCACTGAGACTTAAATGAGTATAATGAGGATCTTCTGCAACACTTCAGAGGAGCAAGCCTGCCGAGCGGGAGCTGCCTCCTCCGGGCATTACAGCCGTGGGGTGTCTGCAGGGCCTGGTCGAATGGATGTCCTGGCTGCTCTGACGACAACCCAGCAAGGAAATTAATTTGTATTTCTTTGTGGTCCCTTGTCTCCCCACCAGTCCCTTTCTCCACAGGACTGAGAGGTTGGCTTCTGGCTCTCGAAGGTATCTTTAGTTCCCTATGTCCATGTGTCCTGCTGTTGGTCTGTGTCCCTCTGCTCACTGTAAGATCTGGCTGGGGCAGGCAATGACGTTTTTCTGTGTGATTGTGTCTGGGTTCATGGGATAACAGGGCTTTAAAGTGGTGATAAACTGCTGCTATCCAGCCGAGCTGACACCCTGGCACGTGTTTGGGAATCCAGGAAGGTGCTAGATAGGAAGGGCGGCAATAAAAATTAAGTAACGAGGAACACAACTCTGTCACCTGGATACTGCCGGAGGAGGTGCTGGCAGACATCCTCTGGTGAAGCAACCAGAGCTCCCAGAGCATCCCGCTCTCTTCTCCAGAGTATTTCTGCTCTGTGCATTATCCTACTTGAAAATTATTTGGAGAAGTAATCTAGTGATAACATGGTATAAGCCTTGGTAACTCAGCCGAGATGCAAATGTGTTCAGGTGGAAATGAGATTTGCTCCAGTTCAGCGGTAAGCCCTGCTGACCTGTGGGACACGGTGTCTTCCCAGGATGTGGCCATATCTCAATTCTGATGTTTCCCTGTCCACGAGAGAAAAGGAGAAGGAGATAACAGGAGGCTGGGGGATTTCCTTTGAGCTGCCTCTTCTCCTTACTCCGCTTTCTCTGCACTTAGAGGGTCATTAAAGAAGATTATTACACCAGGACAAAATGATGTTTGCTGTTTGTGGTGTGTAGACCATGCTATTTCACCCTCCCGGTCATCTCAGAGCTCCTACTAAGACAGTGCTCCAAGATCTCTAGCAACTGCTAGGTTAACAGCAACGTTTCTTCTGTTTGCACATCCATCATTATGTTCCCACCTGGGTGCTTTAAACCTCGACTAAATCAATAATTAACCTCTTGCACCTCTGCAGCCTCCGAGGACCTCAGAGGCGTTGCTGGCTCAAGCCATGAGATGCCCACGTTGGGTGGGTAATTGCTGTTGATCCCAGATTTGGAGCCAGGTGGAGACCAGGGGGCAGGAGGTTCAAGTGACCAGCCACTTGGTCACCTTGGGGTGTTTGGAGACATGGGAAGTACCCACAGCTCCTGTTGGCTCTGGTTATCAGCTGCCTTGGTTACCCAAACCTGAGGAATTCAAAATTCATGTATGTTCCTAATCCTGGGAGTTTGCTTAGCATCTCCTTTAGAAGAACCAGGAGTTTTCTGACCTGACTTTCCCCTTCCTGCCCAAATCCTTTTGAGAGGAATAATCACTCTTTGTGTCTGTCCAATGGCTGCAGGATCTTTGGTGAGTTGTTCTTGTATATTTAGTCACTGGCATTTAATTCAAGTTATATATCATCTGGTGGTCAACTGATGGGTGGCAGGTGCCCACGGAGGGGTGGTCACAGTCCTGGTAACCTGGATCTTCACCATGCAATACATTTTGGAGACCTCTGTGATTAGGAATGTTCACAGAGCTGTGGCTGTCATGAAACCAGGTCTATGCTGAAGGCCCCCGACAGGATTTGCTGCTCTTCCCAAAGTGACCCCAACAAGAAGCCAGTGCATGTTCATCTGGTGCAGATCCAGCTTGGAGGAAGTGGCATGATGAAAGTCTGTGGGAGTGAAATGCCTCATGGCTGGGTGAAGCCTGGACCTTTGGGAGGCTGGGCACAGGGTGTCATCTGTAATTTAAAAGCTTTATCTGCTTTAAATGTCAATAGCACCTTTGTTGGAGTAATAATAATTGCCATGATTTGCATGTCTCAGTCACACACCCCAAAGCACTTTGCAGAGGAAGATGAGTAAGTCGTTCCCCTTTGCCAGCTGGGAAATCAGGGTACAGAGATGATGGGAGCCCACACAGGACTGGAGATAATTCTCAGTCTCCTGTGCTGCTGTTTCCCAGTCCTGCCTGGAAGCTGTTGGCACAAAGCAGGTTTTCTGTCGTCATCTTACTCTGTTTTATTATCCCTGTTCTGGCAGTAGCATGGGCAGGGATGGTGTGGTGGGATCTCGATATGGTTCGGTCCTTGAGGAGTGTCAGCGGGGTGCAGGCAGAGAGACTTTGAGGTTGCTGTGGGTGGTTGGAGGAAGAGCAGAGCCCATGGAAGAGCTGATGGTCCCACCTCACATCCCACCATCTCCCGTGGTTTAGGCCAGTAAAGGAACTTGTGTAGTGGTGTCCCTGTGGAGTGGGTTGTTCCTGATGAAGCTGTGGGTGGTAGCTCTGCTTCAGAGGTGCTCAGTGAGACCCCGAGCATCCATGGGCGGAGGTGTTTGATCACTCCCTGGTGTTGCCACAGGTTTCTCCAGCACCTCCTGAGCTTCTTCAGAATGCCAGTGCTATAAACTACTCATCTCACTGAGTTATACTCCCCAGAAAGCAAAGCTATGCTCCAGCACCTCCTCCAAGCCAGGACCTAAATACAAGTGTTATTCAAATTATAAACAGGGAGTAATGCAGCAATGTTAAGTGTGCAAAATGTCGTTTATTGGAGCCCTTTCTAGGAGGGTTTGGGGAGGGAGCAGGTGGAGGATGTGCTCCTCCAGGAGAGCGACAAGGGACGGATGCTGTCCCAGCCACTACCCACCACCTCCCTCCTCCAACCCGTTTTATTTGTCTCAGGCCCTTTCCAAAGAGCCATTTAAGGCTCCAGCCTTTTGTAGCACATTGCCAGTAAGATCAAGTATTTAGCACAGCCTCTCTCAGCTTTTTATATAGCGCCTAGCACTGATATCTAAGCGTTATATATTTCTTTTTGCGCGGTATTTCTGACTCAGTATTTCCTGCCTCCTTGACAATGACTGAATAAACAGCAGACCAGGGGACAGCAGAGCTGCCAGAGGAAGAGCCCGGTGTTTACAGAGCAACAAACCCAAATGTGTCTTTTTTTTTTTCCAGCAGAAGGTGGCGATGCTTAAATTAACCTTCATTTTTATCCCACACTAAACTTTTGCCCTCTAACTTGCCGCTGACAGAGTCGGCCATGAGCCGGTGGGCCCAGATCTGGGGAAAAGTTATTTGGGACTCGTCTTAAAAAAAGTGTGAACTCCCAAGGGATGAATTTTTGGTTGCAGCTGTCTGAGCTGGAGTGAGGGCTTAGGTCTGATGCCACTTCTCATCCCGCTTGACTCTGCTGCCCACCAAAAGTGGTAGAGGATGGATTTTCCTCCTGTAGTGGCCAGTGCTTTTGGCTCTTCTGGCTTGGTCCTGGTCTTGGAGATATCTCATGTCTGGGACAAGAAAGGGTAGTGTTGCATGAGCTGCATCTACACTGAGATGAGGAGTGGCTTTCACTTGGGTGCAAGAGTGAAGAGCCCCAAGATAAAGACATTTTATATTTCCATTGCTGGCAGGAACTTCAGCCAAGTTTAGAAAGGGTCCAATGGGGGATGTCAGAGGGTGGGCTGAGCTGTGGCCCCTCTCTATCATGCATGAACACAGGCCACCCCTGCGTCACGCATGGTAAGGCCCAACACGATGAACATGCTTAGCCTTCAGGTTTATGCCCCAAACTTGTCCTGTATGAGACCTCTTTAGAGGTCCCCTTGGCATCCCCCGACTTGCCGCATGGTTTGCCAATGAACTCTTCTGCCAAACCAGGCAGAGAAGAGAGGTCAACCCTGCTACCTGATATAAATATATTTTATTTTAAACTATAGGCACTGAAGGAAGGTCATCCAGTAAATGCACACAGATTATCTACAGGCCAGGGCACCCCCAAATTAGTAATACAATTCATGTTTAAAAATACAGCCAAACTGATGAAAGATAATTTGCTTACTGCCCTGACATCACCACCTAAGCATGGGGCAAGCCAATCCACAGGTTATTTTTATATAACTCCATGAGGCATTTCCAGAGCAAGTAAAGTTCACTGGGCAGGGCAATGACCCGGCCCTCTGGTTTCAGTGCTCTTCAGCCTCCTCAAGGCTTCTCATCAGTGCTGTGGAGATCTGCAGGTCAGGGCACAGCTCCATTGGATGTACCCTGGACACGTGGGACAGAAGTTTTGTTCTCTGCTGAGCCACTCTTTGCTGCTGGCCAGCTCTTCACCTCTCCAACGCTGTTGGTCTGGCTCATCCATTTTGGTTGCACACCCTATGGAGAAACGGTTAAGTTGCTCTCCACGTTCTCCATGCCCGGCGTCATGGGTCATGGGTCCTGCTGGGAGCACAGCCAACATGCAACCAGATGAATCGCACCTGTAACTCCATTGACCAAATTACCTAGATGACAACAGCGATCTCCTCAAACACAGGCACCCCAACAGAGGTGAGACATGTCTGCACACGTGACATTCATGTTGGCTTGTCCATCTGTGTGTGCCATGGTTCTGGTCAAACCTGCTGTCTGAAGGCCAAATGTAAGGACAAAGCTCCCCAGGCCACCTTCCTTGTGCACACCATGACACTCGTGTAGCACCACCCTGCGGGGCCAAAGCAGATGGGTATCTCAGGATGCTCCAGGAGAGCCCTGGCACTACCATGGAGGTTCAGTTCCTGGCAAGCCCAACTCTTGCCTGTAGGCAGGCGTGGTCCAAAAAACGTAATTACTACCTCTGTCAAGGTGCTTTTCCTACTTTGTCAAAGGAATTGGTATCAATCCCCCCTTTTGCAGAGTACGTGCAAACAATCTCCTTTTGAGAAATTTGGCCCAACATGAGGCTGCAAATGGAGCAAAATTATTCCCACTGCGGTATCACGTTCTGGGTGAATATGTTCACAGTGACCTCTGCATCCATCCCACATTCCATCCCCTGCTCCCATCCTTCATGGGAGTCCATCAAAGTCTGCACAAGCTTTTTTGTGACTTTGGGGGGGTTGGGAGAGGACCCTAGTCCCTTTTCTTTTGCAAGGGTCTTCTTCAGCTGCAAAGTAGGGGGCAGAGAGTTCACTGATGTCTCTGCTGGGTGGTATCACCCACCAGGTGCTGTAGGATGAAAAGAAGAGGGTGCTGGGTGGTGGCATCCCTCCTTGTCCAGCTCCCATCCCAGGCCTGATGAATTTTGGTTTGGTGGTTGTTTTATGGAAATTTTTGTTTGGTTGGTTGGTTTGATGGGGGTTTTTTTACAGAAAATATTTTTTTAAGAGAAAATGTTGAAGAGTCAGTTTTCTCTCTTGCAAGGCTGTGGAGCAGAGCAATATGTTTGAAGCAGGAACGGGAAGGAGAGTTTCCTGCTGTGGTTTTTATTCTTTCCCAGTAATCTGGGACCGCAGAGCCCATGTGGTTATCCCAAGCTGCTAGGAATTTCCCAGCATGCCCCAGGGATCCCAAAATATGGCCTGGCTCCTTGGGCGCATCAGTGTGGACCTTCCCAGACAGGACAAGGGGGCTGCTGGTGGGTATCCAGGCCAGGAAGGGCAGGATGGCTCGAGGGCTGAAGCCGAGTGGGATACTGCGTGAAATGCAGAAGACAGCTCAGTGCCAGGGGATGGAGAGGTCTTGGGTCATCAAGGAAGAGCTCCAGGTTTCAAAGGGTGCTTTTTGTCCCAGGGTGGAGGTGACCGGTGGATGACCTTATGGGTGGGTGAGGCTGGAGGTCCCCGTCAGTGCAGATGAGGGGCACAGGATGCTCTCACTTGGTTTTTTAATTTCTCAATAATCAGGAGGGCATTCTTCTTTGACTTTTTTTTTTATTAAAATTCAAGTGAAAACTCCAGAACGAGTAACTTGGTAACCCTGGGGTGATAATCTGAGCTGGCAAATAGCTCTCTCCTCCATCACCGTCCCGCGACTGGCTGGATAATGAAAGGACAAACTCTGCAAACTCCCCCAGAGAGTCTGAAAAGACCCAGCAGGATTTGACTACAGGTTCACTTCAGAGTCGCAGACACAGTTGGGCAATTGCCTTATAGAAATGGGTGTAGAGAGGAATTAGTCATCACTGTTTGGTTAATAAGTGCCTCGGTTATTTTACAAGTCTTTTTCCTGCATATGCAAATATATTATTTCTTTTTCTCCTTCTGTAATGAAACATATAAATAGCTCCTGTCTTGGATCTTCTATGCATACGATTGTGTCATGAAAATAATCATGGCGCTTTTGCCTGGCTTTCTTTAGCAACTGCTTTACTTACCTTTGTTTCAAAAGAAAGATCTCCCGTGTGTTGTCCGGGCCATGAGAGCGAACTTTGGTGTGGTGGCTTTTATATCTCCCTGGCTTTGCAGAGTGCAGCTGCAGGTCAGAGCATTTGCAGCAGCAAAGCCCTTTGTCTCAGGCAGTAGGAATAAACTGAGATGAAAAAGATAGACGATAATTTATTTAGTTGCTGGAATTCAAATGTTGTGCAACCCGCATTGGGAACACACGGTGTTGAGAACGAACTTGTCCTGTTCTTTAATTTTCCCCTACTTAGTGGCTACTAATTTTTAATACCGAGGAAAGGTCACTATGGAGACAGACAAGCAAAGTCGCGTGGGACATCTTGCAAGAAGCTCGGCAGCATTGCCGAGAGCCCAGGGAAACCCTCTTGGCTCTGAGTGCGATGCATTCTCTTGTGCCATCCTCTAGAAAGGTTATTTGCTTTTCTATGTTGCCCCTTGCTCTTTGCTGCACACTCCCAACACACACATCCCTTTTCATATCCTGCCTTTGGGCAAATCCCTTTTTTTCTCCCCAGCTGAAGGACTGATGGGGAGGCAGCTATGTCCCTGCACACTTCCTCTTGATGTTGCTCCATAAATCACGTCATTCGGATAATCCTTGGTCATGGCAACCATCAACTCAGGAGCAGGGTGACCTTTTAATGCCAAGCCCAGGCTGCCCTGATCTTCTTCTGGTCGGGCAGGGAGCCAGTCGCTACCGTAATTTCATGAGACCCCAGGGAGCAGCCAGGCTGTTAGGATGCCCCCAGCCAGGTCTGCTGAAGATACTAGAATGAACGGGCTGGGCAGGGTCCATCTGGACCACCGAGTCCAACATGGCCACCAGCATTCATTGCGTTTCCCCTGTGTTTCGTTTAACTTTTTTGTTGCTGCTTTTATTTGAGCTTGGTTGTGCATGTGGAAAAGAGTCCCCCTGTCTGTCCGAGGGAGAGGGCAGGGCACGGGGGACGCCGTCTCTAGCGCAAGCTGTGACAGTTATTGCAGGGGTTGGTGATGTTTCTACAGTACCTGCTTTCTGGTGGCTTTGCTGTGTTGAAATTCCAGCCACTCCGCGTACATTGAGTAATCTCCCCGCTGTTACTAAAGAGTCAGTCTGTCTGTCTTCCTCCCCCCCACCCTGAGTTTCAATTTCCTCCTAATTCTCTCTCTAGACAGCCGTTGCCTCTCCCATGGCGATGCGGTTTTGCTGATGCAGCCTGTTGTCTCTGTCCCTCTTGCAGAAGGATTTCACCATGCGGGAGGAGTTGCAGCAGCGGGACGTGGAGCGCTGGCTGGGGTTCATCACCTTTCTCTGCGAAGTCTTCGGCACCATGAGGAGCAGCACCGGCGAGCCCTTTCGAGTCCTTGTCTGCCCCATTTATACCTGCCTCAGGGAGGTAAATGCCTTCAGAGTTTTTCCTTCTCCACCTGCAGGCCAAGCCGTTGTGTTGCAGTGCTGAGGTGCCCGTGATTCGTAGATGTTTGCTTTATGATTCCTAGAGGTTTGCTTTGCCAGCATCAACACTTTCCACCCCAAAAGTACCTACGTCTGCAAGGATGCTTGGCTTTTCCTGCGTATTGTGTTTCTGCTACTTTAAAAGCACGTGCTCCAAGCAAGACCGCTTTGTCTAAGGGTTTGCAAAGCCCAACAGTTGGAATTGCAAACCCAGTGTTTGAATTTGCAAATCCCAACGTTGCGAAAATCCCCACCGAAGGGGCTTAAAAAGCTTCTTAAAAGCAGCTGAAGCCACCTGAATAGATGAGACAGACTGAGGGGAGGAAAGAAGGAGAGAGGTGAGGTCCCGTATGTCCTTACTCCCTACCTAGTGCAGCAGAAACCCAGCCCTGCCAGCAGGGTTGGGGACATTTCAGAACCTGAGCTCCTGATGAGTTCATTTCAGAGCCTGAGCTCCTCATGGTTTCGGGGTGGTGCCAGAAACCTCAGTGAGGACAAACAGAAAAGGCAACTCAAGTGTTAATGTTCAGTAGAGCAGGAGAAGGCTTTCCCCCATCCTGTTTTAAGGATGGTTTTGTCTCCTGCTGCTGTCTGTAGAAGACTGTCTCAGAAAAATCTGCTTCATTGCCCAGGGTTGGAGCTGTGAATCTCAAATTGTCAGTAGTGCTTCTGTCGGGCCATAAATAACTCGCTGTAAAATAAGTTCTCTGCTAGACCTTGAGCAAGGGAAGGATAAAGAAACTGCCAGTGATGACTTTTTTACGCGCATGGGAAGTTTTCTCTGAATGCAAACACATCATAAACATTTTGTCTTCGCAGTAATATTGTGGGTAGGGTTCACAGACGGTGACTGTAGCGGTGAGAAAGAGTCCGGGCATCGTGGTGAAGCACACATATCCAGAGGAGGAGGTGGGAGAGGGATGCTAAGAATAGCCTAACTTTCCCAAAATCTCTGCCCACAGTGGTATGTGTCACCTTATGGGGAAGATCTTGGCGTCTAGCAAAGTCCCCGTTCCCCTCCGCTTCCCATTACAGTCATGACACAACTCAGCCCTGATTCTGCCAGGATTTTTCCCTGCCCACTCCTGTCTACCTTCGCCATGCCGTCATGGTCCCTCTTGTCGCCTTGCCAATATGTGGGGACACGGTGGCGATCTAGAGGTGTGCAGAAGGACGTGAATTTCACATATCAGTGATATTTTTTGCTACAGGGCAGCTCCATAAAAAGCCTTTACTAATTATATCAAGACGTCACGCATAAATTTTCTTCTTAAAAATACATCTCTCTGTTCCTTAGCAGGACAGCTCTGTCCCCATGGTGTCATTTGTCAGAGAAGACTCTTAGCTTAGCTGACATGGGTGAGCCTGAGTCTTCCAGCTTTCTTGCCACAAAATGGTTGATCGGTGACTGCTTGATCCACAGGGTTGTGACCTTGACCCATGCTCTTCCTCTTCCATGGCTCTGGGATGGGTTTTCATCTTGCTACTGTTTTTTGCCACCATCAGCTAATCCTGACGCACAGGGCCAACCCAGGGGAACAGGACCACCTATTTATCAGCAGTGGTAGGTGCCAGGCTCAGAGATGGTTGCCAGAGCCAAAGCCAGGCTGTAGATGCAGCCGAGGAGGTGGTGGTGAGCTCTTCCAGCTCCACCCAGGAGAGGATGAGGACATTTGCATAGGCTGGCCCTGCCGGGTGCTCCGTGACATGGTGGAAACTCCCTAATCGTGCAGAGTGCTCACCCCTCGCTGAGCTTCGTGAAGCACGTGGGCTGGTGTCCCAGGGCAGGAGGGGGTGTCACCATGGCCTGTAAGGTTTGAGAGCTCCACTTGCCTCAGGACAGGTTCACAAGGTGTAGTATCACACATCATGGGTTTTTTCCCCTTCCTGCTGGTCAGCACGTATGTCCCCATGTACAATCTCAGCCCCTCGCCCCTAACTCCTTCTCCCTTGGGCATCCCTCAGCAAAGCCCCTCCGTGCTGCCTCCCTCTGCCTCAATCCACCCATCCTTTGATGATAAATCGTTACCAGAGGCAAGTTAACATCTCTCTGCCTGTCCTTTCAGCTCCTCTTGCTTTTTAGTTTCTCTTTTTTTTTTCTTTTTTTCCTTTTTCCCTTTTCCTTTATAGCTTTGGCAAACTCAGACAAAGGTCAGCGAGGGAGTGAGCAAGAGGAAGGGGAAAGTTGCCTGATGGCTGAGGCAGGAACATCTCTTCCCTTCCCCCTCCAAAGCTTCCTCTCTCCAGCTCCTTTCCTTTCCCCCCCAGTAAAAGCTTATTAACACCATCATTAACTGTGGAGCTGGGCTGAATGGGAGGAGGCGAGGATGGCAGCGAGGACATCAGTGCTGGGTGGCCCGGTGAGAAGGAGCTGGGGACGTGGCTGGGGCATCGGGTGGCAACACCAGTGTTATTTATTGAGTGGTGTGGATGGGTTGGTTTTGTGGGCTGGGGGAAAA
>VYXH01000507.1:57369-71386 GCA_013397275.1 Burhinus bistriatus | reverse complement strand
AAAAAAAAAAAAAAAATCAAAAGAGAAGTTCATTTCAGGCAAGGCTGGAGTGATAAACGCTGGGGTTTGCTGGTTAATCGAACCAGCATTCATCATCGTCCTCGGGGAAGCAGGCAGACCGCTGCGTTTTGATGTCAGCCACGGCAATGAGTGTTTAATCACAGCAAAGGAAATTTGGGTCAGAGCTGCTGCCTCGCCCGGGCAGCGTTTCGGGAGCCAAAGGAGTGGCTGTGCCTCTTGGCACAAACATGGTCCACTCCGAGCCCCCGTCCCAGGGGGCTCTGCCACATCCTCGTCTGCGCCCATTGCCTGAGCTGCCTGCTAGAAAACAGAGTGGGGGAAAAAGGAAGCGTCTACCACTATGTCTGACATGATGACTACCTCTCCTAGGAGCCGGATCCCCAAAGAATCAAAAAGTTTAATTTCCAGAACCGTTCTGAGGGTTTGGGGTAAGATTTGTGCAGATAGAGAGTGTCTTCACAACAAGGTCTGGTGGGGTCAATGTTGGGATTTTAGGCAAAGAGATGGTTTGCTGAGAGAAGTATAAGGTGGATCCAGCTCTCGGTAAAACAGTTTGATGGAGCATGGTGAGTTTGGGTGGTGCCTTAGATTGAAACATGTTTTTCTGCTTGAAATAGTGTGTAGTTTAAGTCGGAGAACAGAAATGGGATGCCCAATCCCAGCCCAAAGATCGGCACTGAAGATGGTTGGGGGTCAGAAGGGATTTTTATGGTGAGCAGAGGAGAGCCCCTTTGCAGATGAGAACCAGAGGGTTGTTGCAGCCGTCAAATCTGGGGAGCTTGGGAAAAAAATAACAAAGCAGAGAAGTTAAATAGAAGTAAAAGAAAGAGCTTTCCTCCTATTCTTCCCTTGGAGCTTCAGGGAATCAAGGGCGAGCTGGAAGAGGGCATTGTTCCTGGGGAGGGGCTTTCCCTGGGGATGGTTGTGCTGCAGGCAGGGCACCATGGGCTTGGCCTTTGCCTGCTTCCAGCCCTGACTGTCCTCACATGGGACCAGTGGTAGCATCTTCCAGGACCATGTTCCTCCGCGAGTCTTTTATCCGGCTCAATGAAAACACTTCTAGCAGTTTTAGGAAGTTGTCCTGGCTCCCATGCTTGATGGTCTAAGCAGGAGGGATGTCCCACTGTCTTCTCCCAGCCCTACAGCCCACGTGCTCTCAACTCTGGCCTCACTTTATTTCGCAAAACCATGCCAAATTTGTCCCTGTACGTCTCCTTCTGCCCCCTCCAGGATAGTGAGGAGTGAATGTGCTGACATCCTTACTGCCCTGAAGCCTCTGCCCCATGCTCAAACAGCAAGGACCACGTTCAGCCCCACTCCAGCAATACTTCACGTTGCACATCCCTCAAAACCAACTAAAACCGGGAGAACAACCAAGAGATTTCAGTTCTTGCAGCCTGGCTGTATTTCTTCCTTTCTGTGGCCTTTGGCAGAGTCAGCAAAATGTAGAAAATGGGTTGGGTCCAGGGACCAGCAAATGTCAGTTGAAGCATCAGTGGGGCAGGAGCACTTCAGAGCTCTGGGCCTGGTGCAACAAGTGCCCCGTGGCTACTGACGACATAGAGATAATAAATAATATTACTTGCCATCTATTGTTCACTGATTATCACCACTTCTGCCTTTCCTAGCTCTTTCCTAAGCATGGTTGGAGCTGGCTGTTCTTCATCCAGCTCTGTGCTGCCTGTGGCTGCGTGTGTGTCAATGGGGTTGGCGTGGGCCAGTGCAGCTCATTGCCCTCCCTGCTTCATCCCCTGGTGCTGCTGGGGAGGAGAAGCATTAGAACTGGGTCCTGAGGGACCTGGCCTAGCTCTTGGTGGTGGCTGAGGTCTGCAGGGAAGGAAGGATCGAAGACAGCTTGGAGCCATGGTTGTGTTCTGCAGAAGCCGGGACAGATGAGTGGTGTCGGGAGGTTTGGCTCCTCTTGTGTCTCGATCTCATCCTCAGCGGATGTTGCTGGGACGCCAACCAAGGAGGTGGTTCTGGGACTGGGAGCTGCCACCTTCCTGCCAGCTTTCTGCCAGGAGGAGCCACTTCCAGCCAAGGTGGTTGGTGTCGAGTGCTGCTTTGGATGCATTTTTTTATTTTCATGACGCCACTCAGCAGTCAGAACCTGGCTTTACAGCCAGGTGACCTGAGCAGTTGCCTATAGCAGCAGAGCAAGGAGGTGGAAAAACTGGCTTGCGGGACCTAAAGCTCAAGAAGATGCCACGTGGCAATATCACTGTGGTCCCCTCAAGGTACCTTGCCGATTGGGGTCCCACAAGGGCAAGCTCTGCCCTCTCTCACCTCCCATAATAACCCTATCCCACCCCTTACCCATGCCCCTGGGCTCTTCTCCTGCACAGGGCTTGTTTCTTGTTGAATGTTTAAGGTTCCTCTTGACTCCTTCCTCCTGCCCACTAAGGTCCCTCTGGATGGCAGCTACTTGAGCACATTGAGTGGTCCCCCCAACTTGCTGTCATCTACAAACTTCACGAGAGCATGCTCCTCACCTCCTCCAGGTCATGGATAAGGATGCTAAACAGGGCAGGTCCCAGGATAGATGGCTCGGTACTCCTCATCACTGGCCTCCAGGCAGAGTTGCGTTGTAACCCAATAGCTACAACCTTCTGAGCCCAACCATTCCACCAGTTCTTTTACCCTTCTGGTTGTCCACTCATGATGTCCTAGCTTGGATACAAGGGGATTGGATTCCAGGCGTGGCAGGGAGTGGCCTTGCTGTGGCAGTATCCCACTCTCAGCACCCACGGGTGCATCAGACAGGAATGTGGGAGCAGGTTCAGAGCAAACTCCGGGAAGCAACTCGTCACAGGGACACTAATTAAACTGCAAAACTCCTTCGTGCAGGAGGCTGTGGCCACAGGACCAATTCACGGAGGTCCCTGCAGCTTGAGGGGCTTATTGCTGCTGGGGCTGGGTGGGTACACTGCAGGTATCACCCTGAGCGTCACCACCATAAGGGAGATGTTGGCATTGACCTGACCCAAGACAGATGCTTTTATGGTCTTATTACCAACCCTGGGGATGGAGGGATGCGCCTGGGAGGGGTGAATCAGCCCCACAGAGGCAGCGGGGAGCAGACCCGGCAGGCTGGCAGCGGGCAGGACAGTTGCTCCTCCGCAGGACTTGTCTTCCTACCTCCAGTCTGGTTGGCAGAGACGGTCCCATTTCAGCATCGTTTAAAATCTTGGCACGCTCCCATCGCTTCCCTGCCTTGGTACACGCTGCTAACTGAAAGCCTCGGGGTGGTGGTGCAGGGAGGATAAATACTCCCCGTCTAATTGCCTTTCCCCCACGTCTGAGTCTGCGGTGCAGCTTGTAGACGCGGGTATCCACTCCCCTCCCTTCTTTTAGTGCCTGTTATCTCCTGGGGCCATGCTGTGTAATTTAGCAAAATATTCTAACGCGGTAATTAACGTCTGAACTTCAAGAGGGCACTGCCTTTTCACTGTCTCCTTCAGAGGAAGAGAGAGGAAAACCTTCCCGGCTGCAGGCAGATGAGCGAGGAGGGTGGTGCTGTTTGGAAAAGAAAATTGTATCTTTTAACATGTTGGGGTTTTGTTGTTTTTTTTTTTTTAATCACTCTCACTTTTAAAAAGCATCAGCCTTTTGAGTCAAAAAGGGTCTTTGACAGTATAATGAGATGCTAGGATTTTTAGGATTATGCTCCTAGTCAGAGAATGAGACAGAATTTTTCCTTTATCAAATGAGCAAAGGCACCAAGGGGGCAGGACCCTGACCCCGTGCCACCCTTCCACCCAGGTAGCTCCATGAGGCCAGATCTGACCAGAGAAAATAAGTCCTCTATGAAGAAGGGGACTTATTTCCTCATAAAAGTCACCTTCTGGTCCCCCCATCTGGTTCTGCAAAAAGCAGCGGTTTGGTCTCCAATCCGGCGGGACTGGAACAAACTGGGAAGTGGTTTGTAGGGGGAAAGGATGGAGGGGGGATGAGGGATGTGGGCACGGGAGGGAGGAAATGCCAGGGAAGGAGGGAGAAAGAGGACACTGGGAGAAGGAAGGAGAACTGGGGAGAGCAAACAAGTGGAGAAATGTCATGGGAATCCAGAAAAGGAGGATTGAAGACCTGGAAGAGCTGGGAGAAAAGTCTGGGATTTGCAGCAAGCAGGGTACACTGATGCATGGGGTGATGTAGACCTTCAGAGCCGTGGCAGGAGGTAGCGTGTGGGAGCAGGGGCCTGCAAAGAGGAGGGACGGGCACGTGTCTGTCTGTAGGACCAAGCTCCCAGCAGAGATGGATGTCCCTGTGTCTCCACGCCTGCCATGCAATAAATAAATAAATAGCTGTGCAAAAAGCTCCTGCACACAGACTCCCCGTTGCTGCCTGGCAAAACCCCTCCTGTGAATGCAGCTTATATGGGCAAAAAACCCAAGATTCCCTGTAATCAGCATCGTTTCGGTCAAAGGGCAGAGTTAAGGTGAAGGAGATCGGGTGTCATTTGGGAGCGGATGAGGACAGACCAAAACGAGGTGGGCAGCACGATGCCTTTGAGCCTAGCTACTCTATTGAGTATTTCACGTGCAGGAACATAGATTCTTGGAAAGCTACGCAACTCCTTTAGTCTCAGCATTAAAACCATAATGGCATATTTTAAATAGGGGAGGGGAAATGCCACCCTTGTTTCTCCAAGACCTATGGAGAAGGCAGAGGAAGCAATTAGGGCAGATAAAGAAATGAAGCTAGATACCATCTCACAGGATGGTCCCTCCTCCTCGCGTGGCTTTGTTTTTCTCCTTCGCCCTCCGTACCAGGCATTGTTAGTTCCCAAAAACCCTTTCAATGGGATGTAAACACTACTATTTGCGTCTGCCGCCATGCACTCACTCTCTCCACAGAGCCAGGAAAGCGGAGAGCGTCCGGGCGAGCCAGGGTGGAGCCCATCGCAATCAAGTGCGATGGTCTCGCTGCCGTTTCTTTCCATGTTTTGTGTTTCCCTGGGACCCTTGGGATGAGATCACATCCTCATCTCCCAGGGTTATTATGTCTTCAGCCGGGCAGGATGAAGCAGGCCGTCTGGGTGGCTCGGTCTCCCTGTGTGCGCAGACTGGATGGCTCTATCCATCTGTCTCAACCACCTTTGGGTCCTGAAGGTCCACCTCCAGCTAGGGGATGTGTAACCACCAGGCTACTGTTGGATTGCATGTCTGGATTGATGAGTGACCAGATTTTCTTCATCATTGTCTCCAGTAATTGCCTCTTAATAGTTTCCATCTTCACAGGAATCCCTTCTGCTGTTCCAGATCTGGGGAGAGAGAGTCATGTTTCATGGTTTCCCTTGTCTACAGTGGAAAGGAGTAGGAGGAGTTTCCCACGACTGGGCACAGGATTTTGTTCCTCTGGCCTTAATTCAATTTGCTGTTAAGTATCTCAGTTCCTCAGGAGCCTGACAAGGAGGATAACCAGCATTTTGGTTTACTTGATGCAATAAAGAACCTAATCTCTTCTTACCATCCTCCCAGGGAGTCCCGGTTGGGTAATAGAAGAACAGAAGTCTCCTCCTCAGCTGAGAGCACCATGTCGCTGTAAAAGGCGTAGATGCCACCAAACAAAGTCCTTCAAGTTGTCCAAAACACATTAGGGAAGGTGGACACAGCTTTGGACACAGCCGTGCCGGCGTGATCAGCTCCAGCCCAGAGCTCCTTTCCCCCTGTGCCGCCTGCTCTGGTCAGCTGCTTATGGGACCAGCAGTGACCCATACTGGTGGCCTCTTCCTAATGGAGCAGTGCAAGTTGCTGTCAGCCTGTTCTCACCCAGGCTGAGACCAGGCCACCCCAGTCAGGGAACTGGGAAGAGGGATCCCTCTATGAGGTGTGTGGGCTGGTGGCACCTTGTGCATCTTTGGTGGGCTTGAAGATTTCACCAGATCTCCTGGGAGGGGTGAGCAGAAGGCCATGCAGAGAGAAGGACCATTGCTAGTGGACACAGCCTGACACAGCCTGCCTCTCCCAACTCAGCTGGGTTTTCAGAGCCTGACAAATAATGTTTTGGAGCACGGCAGAGCCTGTGCCTCATGCAGAGATCAGCACAGGCGGCTCCACAAGGGAAAGGTTTTCCCCAAAACTTTGTGTTTGGGCAACCTCAGCATCAAATGGGTGAGCAGAGAAGATGCCACTTATGTCTGTAGACTTCTAAAGGGCTTCTGTTTCCAAGTGCTCACATGTTTCTTCTCTAGGTAAGGGTCTCACCTGACTTCCCTAGCTCCCAGGGTATGCCCAGAGAGGGACTCGGTACCCTTTTTGAGAGGGTGGCACTGGCACAGCTTGTTAGTCGGTGCAGGATCAGCCCAGCTGGCCTTCTGATGTCCTGGGACAAGGAGCTGATAATTCTAATGGGAGCACATTGTAGAAATCCTGAAACTGGCCTTGCTGGTGAGTGTTTTGTAATTACTCATCCCCCACGCCCTCGTTTGTACTGTGCATTTTCCCCAGTCTTGGCTGTTTTCACCACCCCGTGCCTTGCGACAATAAGAAAAGTGGAGTTGTAGCAATTGCTAGTAGCTCAGAGAAGTGCGTGACTCTCCCCATGCAGAGCAGCCCAGCAGTCCCATGGATCTTATCTCGGGCATCTTCCTTAAAGACTTGCGACAGTAGGTCAATAAGGGGCCGCTGGAAAGGCAGAAGATTGCTATTGATGTCTCTCTGCAGAAAGCCTGTGAAGTGCAGCAGAACTGGCTTGTGCTCCCAGGAGGATCCATCTAGCAGACCGCAGGGCTACCAGGAGGATTTTGGGGCAGGAGTTCCCCAGCCGTGGTCCATTAGACCACCAAGAGTGCCAGCAGAGCCATGTCAGCAGGACAGCATACGTTGTGCCTTAACAGCGCTCCCAGTTGTGGGGGATGATCATAGAAGGATAGAATGACAGAATGGTTTGCGTTGGAAGGGACCTTTAAAGGCCATCTAGTCCAACCCCTCTGCCATCAGCAGGGACATCTTCAACTAGATCAGGTTGCTCAGAGCCCCGTCCAACCTGACCTGGAATGTTTCCAGGGATGGGGCATCTACCACCTCTCTGGGCAACCTGGGCCAGTGTCTCACCACCCTCAGCGTAAACAATTTCTTCTTTCTATCTAGTCTGATTCTCCCCTCTTTCAGTTTAAAACCATCACCCCTTGTCCTGTCACAACAGGACCTACTAAAAAGTCTGTCCCCATCTTTCTTATAAGCCCCCTTATGATGGGGGTGTCCGTGACGATCCCAACTGCAGAGCTGGAACAGATCCATCTTGTTGAGGGCAAAGTCCACCATACCCATTCCCAAGGGCTCCTCTGGTTAAAAACAGGACTGGGAAGCACCATCTCTCCTGCACTCTTTCAAGCACAGTATGTTCATTCTGGTTAAGCTCTGAGTGGCACAAGTAGCTGATTTTTTCCTTCTTCCAAATCAGAATGTGTCTCCATTTTCACCCATTGCCTCGTTTTACACCAATCAGCTGGTTACTACACCTGGATGATGTATTTGCAACACGTTGGTTCCTCTGCGGTCATGGGCCATGCTCCCCAGGGGGAATACCAGCAGGCACCTCCTTGTGACCTACGCGTTAGATGAAAAGCATACCTGTGGGCAGGGACCGCAGAGCAGTTGCGAGGCTGGAGCTTCACGCCCCAGGCTGTCTGGATGTCCATGCGTGTTGCCACTTGGATGGATGTATCTGAGATGCCTGCTGGGGAGCTGGGGCAAGCGGCGCATGGGCTGCGGTCAGTCCAGCTTTCACTGGGTCTCAAAGACATCCCAACCTCTCCATGGCTCTGGGTGGATATTTTCAAGTTTTCTGTGCTCTCACGCTGGAGTCATCACCAAAGCATCAGAAAACACTGCATGCTAAGAGGTAGTTTGTGGGAAGCGTTGCTTATATGTCATTTTGCAAGCGATATCATACACAATAATTAGTACTGTGCCTTGCAGGAGAAATATCGTTGCAGCTGGAAAGGGTAATGTATGCGTTGGGCTGCTCCCACTCCATCTCCCAGGGAGAATTGCTGAAGAACACAATTAAACCTGCGTGGTTTGCTGATAAGGGACGGTGGGGCAGGTTCTCCGGTCCTGCTCGTGGCGTGGGCACCCCTGAGAATACCAAGTAAGCACTTTAGCTTCTCAGTAGCCCAGATGATCTCAGAAAGCAGATAATAAACCCAAATAGTCGTGGGTATGTGAATCCCACCACCTTAGCTCTCTGGTTTGCCCCTGGTGGTCTGCACCGCATGGATGTGCGTCCATTGCTGTTCAGGAGGACCAAGCTGGTTCTCTCCGTGATGAAGCCCAGCTGCAGTTTTGGGGCTTCTTTACCCCCTCAACCATCATTGCATGCCACCCCATGGGACTTATGATGCTTGCCTCTGCAAAGGTGTAAAGAGCAGGTTTTGGGGCCACAGAGGCCAGGGGAGAGTGGTCCCAGTAGCATGCCACGGAAACCGGTTGCACTCAAGAGCCACCCTGCAAGGCACTGCAGCTTCCCCACCACAAGCAGCACTTCCAGGAGCAGACCCTACAATTTATTTTGGGTTGCTTACGAAAATATTTAGCACCCAGAACCCACCTGGGCATGCTGACCTTGCAGAGGACCTTGCCCATTGCTCCATCTCTCAGCAAGACCTAGAAATTTGGAAGAGGAGGAGCCCGATATCTTCCACCAGCCTGCAAAGCTGCTAGTCCAGCACCAGAAACAAAAGTGAAAAGCCTTTCGCAACCGATGTTGGGTATTATATGACTGGCCGGGCAAATTCTGGCATGCAGCCTCCTCTCTTAGGAAATCAAGCAGACTCTTTGTCTGCTTTCCAGCAGGAACTGCTGCTTTCATTGCCCGGCTTCGCCCGATACAAGGGAAACCGGCTGGAGAGCAAAGGGAAGTTTTTCACGCAGACAGCCCCAGCCTCCGGGGGATGATTACAGGTTAAACCGAGAAGCGTGTGAGTCTCAACTCACCTGCCCTGTTGTCTGCCTCGCGCTTCTTTTTCGACTCCCTCATCCACGTTCATCAGCCAGTCTGAACCGTATGGGAACCTGGTGGAGAGGGATGGAATTGGATGGTGCCTGTGGTGGGATTTGGGCAGATGCACGCAGCAGGGAGGAGCAGTTATAAATAGTTAAATAAATAATAATTCCAATGTGGGAGTGCTAATTTAATGGGTATAGCATGTTTACGTTAAGATATTTTAAATAAATATGAATTAGATTGCAAATGATGAATGCAATTGGTTGGGTTCAGGTTTATGGTCACACAAGTGCTGGTGCTTCAGGGCTGTGATTTCCCTGGAGGTCTCAAAGCATTTGCATAATTTTTTCTTCCAGTGCCATCAGGGCTGCCATGGGGGTCAAAGAGCTTCGGGAAATGCTGTGCTCTTGCTGAAGGAACCACCTCGCTGCTTTGGGGTGCCTGGTGCTCACATGGGGCAGCCATGGGTGAGGATGAAGCACCTTTTGAGAAATACATGCAAGACATCATCGGTGGGTGAGGGCATCGATGGCAGGACCTCAGGCAGCACAGTCCTTGCAGTGCAACCCTTGCTGTCTGCCTTAAGCAGCAGTTCAGTGTCCGTGCCAGGCTAGGGGGAGCAAACTGGGCTCCTTGATCTCGTCCTGTCCTAGCATGCAGGGTTCAACAGCAGTAGCTGATGCCTACACCCTGGGGAAGCTCCAGAGCCGCCCTCTAGCATGCTAGAAATGTAGTTATGACCAGGAACATGCAGAGAAATGGTGACATCTTTCTGATCCTCCTGAATTCAGATCGTTGCACTGATGCAGGTGGCTGACAACCATCTGTGGCCATGGTCTTGGGACTCTGGTTCCTGAAGCAGCAGCAGATCTGCCTGCTGGGCTTTCCTCTGCTGAGCAGGGCCGTGTGTGAGTTTGGTGGGCAGGTTGTGGGCCTCCCCAACGCATGTATCACACGCAGATGCTGCGCTGTCTCCATTGGGGCTGGTATCTCTTGGTGCCTCAAGGGAGCAGTGGAGCTTATGGTGCCTGGATGGACAAGGTGAGGCACGTGGTGCCTGGATGGACCAGGTGGGGCACACAGTGCATCAATGGAGCAGTGGAGCACGTGGTGCTTGGATGGATGAGGTGGAGTACAAGGCGTGTCAGTGGACGAGGTGGAGCACATGCATTATCCTTGTTCAGCCAAGTCACATCAGATGAGGTCCAGGAGGGCAGCGTGAAGGTAGAGGGTGCCTGCCCAAGTCTGGGGGTAGGATGTAGTTTCTGTTTCATCATAGGTAGATAAGATTATTCCTCATTAGCCAAATACCGACCACTTGACAGTGACATATTCATCCTCACAACCCCCTTTTGAGGTAGGGAAGCGTGTCCCAACTCTGCAGATGGGAAGCTGGAGCAAGAAAAGTCCAAGTGAAGTTGCAGCCTTTCCCTGACCACGTATCCCTGGCAGAGAGCAGGATCATCGAGGAGACCATGGCAGAGGAAGAGCTGGAATCGGGCCACCATAGGTCCTTCCTAATCAATCCTAACTCCACTTTTCTTGCTTTAATTTTCACGTTATGTGCTTCACTAAAGAATAGCAAAAATAGGAAAGGTGAACATACATTTCATTTGCAGCCCTGCTTCACGCCGTGCTCACAGGCTAAATATCCCAGGAGGGAATTTCTGCACTACTGCCTGTTTATATTTGTCCCTAACTGATTTTTTTTTTCCTTGTTGTTGTTGGGTTTAAAATAATCTCATGGTTTTTTGCGAAGAATCTGTGAACTGTTTGTGAGAACTTATCTCAGAGTATGTGGCTTGGGTTTAACTAACATTTTCCAAACAACTCGGCAGAAAGATAAACTGGGGAGGGGGGAGGAACTTGCATGTCTTCAAAACCCTGGCTGAACCTTTGGCTAATGCGAGATAAAAACTGACGGACCACATGCTCATCGAGATGCTGTAAACATCGTCTTCAAAGCAAACAAACTGCCGTCTGCTGAAAACAGAAGAGGGGGAAGACAAAACTTTGAGAGCAATGATAATTCCTTGAATTACCTCTTTTTTTTTTCCCTAGCTATTTTCCAGCAGTTGTGGAGCTGGTAAACAAATAGGCGTTTATTTGTAAAGAAAAGGAAACATGAAAAAATGAGAGTGGGAAGGAGAGATGATAAGGCTGAGAATCAGAATTGTGATTTTAACTAAAGGATGCGACTTTGTAGCACATTTAGTTACAGTGAGCAATTTTTATATCGGCAGTTTTAATTAGTTCAGCCACTTTTCCAAAGTTTGCCTTTCCCTGATGAATTTCAGATACTAATAAAGCCAGTTTTCCCAATTTTTCTCCTTTTTCTCAGTGTTTAGTCCATGCGCTCAGTTCCCCACTGCACGGAGGGATTAGCTCAGGGCCAGCAAGGCTTGTTCAACCCAGGGTGATGGAGTGGAAGCAGCCGTAGAGTCAAGTGTTGCCAGCGCTGTTGATTTTATCAGCCGCCTCATGGTACAGTGTTTTTCGTAATGCTCCAGCTCTCTTTGTTGTCTGATTGAGAATCTCAGTATTTTTTTATCTGCTTGAAAAACAACCAGAAAGCTGTGCTTTCTCTTGCGGTTTTAGCAAAAAGCCTGAAACGGCATCGTTGTGTGCGTGACAAAGCCATAAAGGCGATAACATAGTAAAATGGGTATTTTTGATCCAGTTTCGAGGGTCCTTGCTCGTGGTTTCAAGGTTTGTGGGGTGAGACGTGCTGAGCTCCTACGCTTTGCCATTGCGAGGTAGAGCCATCAACCCTCACTGCGCGCCCGGAGTCTGAACCGAGAGGGGCGAGCATCTTCCTTCACCATCATGTGCCAGGCATGGCAATGTTTTGGGTCTCTCTTGAAAGTTCCTCGTGCTTACAAGCTCGGGTTTGTAATACGAAGTTCATGGAGAGCAGAGCAGGATTGGAGTTGGTGCACCTAAGACACCATAGTTTCGCTGCAACCCATTGCACTTGCAGCGCTGTATCATCAGTCTAGAAGGAGCTGTATTAATTACGGTGTGTTGGATGTAATGCTTTCCCATCAGGCAATTTTGTGGCTGTTGGAAGTGTCCCCACGGGGACAGAAAGGTTTGGTGGTGGGTGGCTGCCTCTTGAGCGGAGTTCTTCCCTTCCGAACAGCCGCTCCCAGGGCTGTGCTACTTGAATGTTATTGTCTGATGGTTGTATTTGGTCGCCGTGTATGTGAAACGAGTGCCATGGGATTAAAAAAGCAACGTAACGTAAATAAAATTGCTTTTGGAAGCTGTTAATCTAAATTATCTATATTGTGCCCCGCTTGCTGGCTCTCAGCAGTGAATCTGGTGTTGCACTTTACCCCGTGTTTTCTCACTGTCTTAATTTTTTGTTTTGATAATCTCTTTCCTCCCCTCTTTCTGATTTTCTGTCCTTTCCTCCTGGAAGTGGCAAAAGCCAAGCTGGATGAAGAGATGGAAGAAAGGTTGTAAGGGAGGAGGAGGTCACGCATTTCTCACTGCCTCTGTCTTCTCTCTTTTGCAGTTGTTGCAATCTCAGGATGTGAAGGAAGATGCTGTGCTTTGCTGCTCCATGGAGGTAGGGAAGCACCTGCACCACCCGCCCTGGTCCTCATAGCTTTGCCCCTTGTGTCCTTGGCTGTGCACATGCCAGGCAGCTATTAGATGTTTCCAAACCCAAACAGTTGTGTTGCCTCTTTGCATTATAGAATCACAGAATGACAGAATGGTTTGGGTTGGAAGGGACCTTTAAAGACCAGCTAGTCCAACCCCCCTGCAATGAGCAGGGACATCTTCAACTAGATCAGGTTGCTCAGAGCCCCATCCAACCTGACCTGGAATGTTTCCAGGGATGGGGCATCTGCCACCTCTCTGGGCAACCTAGGCCAGTGTCTCACCACCCTCAGCATAAAGAATTTCTTCTTTTCTATCTAGTCTGAATCTCCCCTCTTTCAGTTTAAAACCATCACCCCTTGTCCTATCGCTACAACCCCAACTAAAAAGTCTGTCCTCATCTTTCTTATAAGCCCCCTTTAAGTGTTGAAAGGCCTCTATAAGGTCTCCCCGGAGCCGTCTCTTCTCCAGGCTGAAGACCCCCAACTCTCTCAGCCTGTCCTCACAGCAGAGGGGCTCCAGCCCTCAGATCATCTTCGTGGCCTCCTCTGGACCCGCTCCAACAGGTCCACATCCTTCTGATGCTGGGGGCCCGAGAACTGGATGCAGTATTCCAGGTGGGGTCTCACCAGAGCAGAGTAGATAAAAAGCATCACCGTGAGATAAGAGATGTCCCTTGAGACTCTTATCACTGGACTTGTGATGCATGTAAATGGATGCAAAAAAGTTTGGTAGCTGGGGTCCCACCACAAAATTATATCATCCCAGTTCCTTCAAATCTCACCCTGCATTTATTTTTTAAGCACAAAAACATCTGTATTGGAGCAAATGTGCCCCGTGGATCACACAGAGAGGTTTGCTGTGCTCAGAAGCAGCTTTGCAGATAAATGCTGGTACAAGTATAGCAGAGTTTCATGAACTTTGGTTTTGGGAAGTGATTGGCCCATGGGGATGGATGCTTTCTTTGCAGAGAGCAGTTGAATTTGCAGCCTGAATGGTCGAAATTCAGCAAAGCGACAGACAAACGAGGAGGAGAGCTTGCATTTTTAAGGTTAGGAGTTTGGGGAGCTCTGCATTCAAGCCCAATGAGCTTTCCATGATGGTGGACTCATTGCTGTCCACTCCAAACTTGGACGTTCTCCTCTGTGAGACCACCTAGGGCTTAGGCTGCTCCATGGAGGCTCTTCAAGGAGTAATTGTTTTAAAAAACCCTTGGCTGTCCTCAGAGAAGCAGCACGACAGGTATAAATGCAGACCTCGGCAGGGCGGGATTTGTTATGCATACAGGAGGGCTCTACTTATTCCGATTAATGACTGGGAGTCACTGACAGCTGTGAATCAGCGAGTAAATGAAGGGCCAGGTAGAAGGCAGGAATACCACATCACAGCCTGCACTTTGTTTTGACAATAGCATGATTTTTAGGTGGGATTTTTTTTT
>VYXH01000507.1:43821-57336 GCA_013397275.1 Burhinus bistriatus | reverse complement strand
TTTTTTTTTTTTCCAAAAGCAATCCAGCGTTGCCGCCTTTGAAGTCAGTGGGAGCTGAACCATTCGCTCCTCCAGCAGCCCGGCGCGGATGCTTTTGAAAACCTCGCCCTACGTGTTCAGCTCTTGGAGCCTGCTGCCAGGTGGTTTTGGTTTTCAAAAGCCATGACGCCTTTAACCTTGCCTGCCTGCCCCACCGCATCAAACAGGGGAGGACTGGAGGGGTGGAGGGTGTCTACAAAAGGCAGCATGGTGTTTTAATATCATAGAATCAGCCCAGAAAGCCAACCCCATCCTGGGCTGCATCCCCAGCAGCGTGGCCAGCAGGGCCAGGGAGGGGATTCTGCCCCTCTGCTCCGCTCTGGTGAGACCCCCCGGCAGTGCTGCCTCCAGCTCTGGGGACACCAACAGCAGAAGGACATGGACCTGTTGGAGCGGGTCCAGAGGAGGCCACGGACATGATCCAAGGGCTGGAGCACCTCTGCTATGAGGGCAAGCTGAGAGAGTTGGGGGTGTTCAGCCTGGAGAAGAGAAGGCTCCAGAAAGACCTTAGAGCCCCTTCCAGTCCCTAAAGGGGCTCCAGAAAAGCTGGGGAGGGACTCTGGATCAGGGAGTGGAGCCATAGGATGAGGGGGAACGGTTTTAAACTGAAAGAGGGGAGATTTAGATGAGATGTTAGGAAGAAATTCTTTACTGTGCGGATGGTGAGACCCTGGCCCAGGTTGTCCAGAGAAGCTGTGGCTGCCCCATCCCTGGAGGTGTTCAAGGCCAGGTTGGATGGGGCTTTGAGCAACCAGGTCTAGTGGAAGGTGTCCCTGCCCGTGGCAGGGGGCGTGGAATGAGATGGTCTTTAAGGTCCCTTCCAACTCTAACCATTCTATGATTCTATGATAATTGTAGAGTATCTCAAGTTGGAAGAGACCCCTAAGGATCAGTATGTCATGGTTGACCTCTTCTTTTCCTGACAGCTGCAGAGCACCGGCCGGCTGCTGGAGGAGCAGCTGCCCGAGATGATGACGGAGCTGTTGGCAATAGCACGTGACAAGATGCTGTGTCCCTCCGAGTCCATGCTGACTCGGTCCCTGCTGCTGGAGGTCATCGAGCTGCATGCCAACAACTGGAACCCCCTGACTCCCACCATCACGCAGTACTACAACAAGACCATCCAAAAACTGACGGCTTGAGGGATAGGGCAAGGTGGGGTGGGAAGGGACAAGAGGAAGACATGCACCTTGACAGGATCCGGCGAGAGCTTTTCCGATTTAAATCCCCCAGCAGACCAAACCCCAGCATGCTCGAGAATACGTTCGTGGGGTGGGGAGGGAGAAGCATGTTTCTTTTTCAGCCGTGTCGCCAAGTGCCACCCCTCTTCCCCGCCGTGGTTTTGTTTTAGGGGTTTCTTTTTCTGAACTCATTGCTCAAGCAGCAGCAACGCATCCCGCCGGGTTATTGTTTGGCTTTCGAAAGAAGAAGGAGAATTTGGGGGGGGGAAAAAAAAAAAAGGAAAAAAACCTAATCCAAATGGGGGCTAGTATTGTTTTCACGCCGTCCTCCTGCCTTGCCCCAGCCAACTGGCAGGAGACAGCAGGCAGCAGATGTCTCGGGAGGACAAAGCCAGACACACACTACACCAGACGCTCATAATTGATGGCTTTTGTCGAGCGGGGCTTGCATTAGGTTTTTCTCCCCCCCCTCCTCTTGTCTTCGACTTTCTGTGTGTGTGCCCCCCACCCCCACTCGCCACCCCTTCGAAAGCGGATCGGAGAGCGGGACGACTTTCTTATTTGCACTGGGTTTTCTTTTTCTCGAGCATTTGTATTTTCTTCTTATTTTATTGTATCGTTGAACGGACAATTGCAAGCAGCTCAGAGACGAGGGAAAGCAACGCCTTCCCGCGAGCTGACTAATGGTTTACGTGAAGATGCTGAAGCAGAAGGAGTATTTTAAAGGAGTCCAAAAGCCACTGCAGAAGTAACGTAGCCACCATTGTCTTGCCAGTAACCTCCTCGATGGATTGAGAAATGAGTCGTCTTAGCTGGGAGCTCTAAGAAGCAGGGGATTCTGCGGCTCTTGCTGTTCAAGTCGCCGTTATCCTTCAGCCACTATAACCCTTTTTTTTTTTTTTGTAATAATTTTTTTTGTTTCCATTGAAGGAGTGCTTTATTGTAATTACTGTCATGGTTGTAATTATACATTTAAATCCAGGCCTGTTATAGTTGGGCCTAGTAATGTACAGGGCGAGGGAGAAATGAAGGTTTGATGTTCTTCTTTGGAGACTGGGAAAGAGAAGACAGGATGTGAATAGCAAAAAGGAGGAAAAAAGAAGAGGAAAAAAATAGGAAAAGCCAAAAATAGAGGTTTTGAGCCTGGTTTCTAACTAGCTGAATTTGCTAGCCAGTGTTTCTAGGTGTGCGGTGTACAGGAGCAGCTCTGTCCTGTGGTTGATCTACGTAGCACCATGCCCTTGAGGGATGGGTGATGTGTTCGGAGGCAGAGAGTTTGCTCGAGGAACCCCGGGTTGCTCCGTGCTGGAGCATCCTGAGGGAGAGGGCGGCTGCGGGGGGTGATGGCGAGGTGCCGCCTGGGTGAGGAAATGCCTGGAGGGTGAGGAGGCTGGTACAGAGGGGCACACCACGCCATTACGTTGCTCCCCGAATCATGAACGAGACTTGGTGGTCTCCTTATTTGCTCGTCTAGCGATGCTCTTACCTATTAAATCACTTCTGGTGCTTATTTGGGTGAAGCCTAATGGGGCTGCGAGCTGCCCCATCCCGTCTACGCATTGGAAGAGGAGCCAAGGAAGGCACGATGCCGGCAGCCTGTCCTGTTTTCTTCCCATTATTCAATTTATTTTCCTTTCCCGGTGATAAGAAAAGAATTTATGCCACGGTGCCGGCATGCGTGGACCCTGGACCAGGCAGGCTGGGTCTGAATTCAGCAGCTCAAACCCATTTTCCAAGCAAAACGTTGAATTTCTAGTGGCTTCTAGAGAAGAGAGATTTCACCCCAGCCTCTTCGGATGTGCAGTATGTTCTCGGGTGCCTTATAATTGTGTTGGTCTGTCTGCGATGAGGGTGAAGCTTTCACTGCAATATTTAAAGGGCAGAAATTTTCAGCAGAAAATGCATTGCAGGAGATGAGAGTCCTGATGCTGCCGTTCAATATTATTTGAATTTTCATCTGGTTGTCTGCTGATGCGGCTTCTAATCCGCATGAGGAGCAAGCTGGAAACAGAAGCTTCAATTTTCCTGTCTACCAAGAAAGCAGCAAAATTATTACTGGATGTGCTGGACTTGTTTGGAAAAATGAATTTCTGCTTTGTGGATTCGAGCATGGGAGCTTCGCGTGGTGAAGGCACCTTGCATTGGGTCAGCTTCGTTAGTGGCAAAGGGGTTTGATAGTATTAATGAGCAGCTGAACTTGATTAAGGCAGCAAAGCCCATCAGTATTATAAGGCTCAGGGTTGTGCCTGTTGCTCTTGGCTTTTCCTGCTCCCTGATTTCTCAGGGAGTGGAGGAGAAGGGGATTTAACACCTATCGCAGTGCGCCGAGGCACAGCGTCAGTCTTCTGGGAGAAGACCTGAAAATCAGTTTTGTCTTGATTTTTTTTAAAGGACAGAAAAGTCCTATAAAGGGGGCACAGCCTGTTGGGTCAGGGTGCCAGGGATCCTGTCGGCAGCGATCCAGACCACTGCTCCGGCCCCTGCAGCTTCTCCCNGGGGGGGGGAAGAAAACCCAGAGAATTGGAGATTTTACGTCTAAAAACCTGAATTTTCACCCATCAGTGCATCAGGAGGCATTCAGAAGCGAAGCATAAGCCACGTGGCAGTATTTCTGCTTAAGCATTTCCCTACCCCTACCAGTCGTGAGAGTTTATTCAGTTTTCCCATTGGGGTGCCATCCTGCAACCCCCTCCGACCGGGCTTGGCCCATGACTTTCCCCTCCAACACTGGGATTTCTCCCACCGAAGAACTTTTATGTGAAATCCGTCGTTTTTTAATGTCTTGCCATTTATCTCCGCTATTAACGTATGTTCATCCAGCCATTAACCGCTTTGGTACGTCAGTCACTCCGTTGATACGTGAGAATCTAAATGTTGACCAAAAAGGGGGAGATTTCCCCAAAATTACATGCTGCCACTGGTATCTTTCTGAAGTCCATCAGTAGGAAGCCGGCGGGCATGTGGCATCATTAACCGCGGTACTGTGTTGGGAAAAGAGGTATCACGAGGTCATTTGATGGAACGGGATGGGGAGCAACACTGGGAAGTTTTTGGGGTTCCTGGTGAGAGCACCTAGGGATGTCATCGAGTATTTTCTTCTCTTGTTTTGGCTTTCTTTAGAAACAGTCGCCAAAGAGTGTAATTCTACGATGTGCATTTTTCAAGGTGTGAAGCCACCGGCTACGTCTACCCAAATTAGCCAGATTTGATCTTCGCTGCTCAATAAAAGTATCCACGTGGGGTTTTAATACGTTTTCCCCCGTACAGCTGTATCAGCAAAGGGGAAAATAACCTCCTCGGGCCAAATATGTGTGGGGCCAAACCTCCAGCTGGTGTAAAGGCAAGTGGCTGAAGCATCTGCAGAGGAGCGATGCTCTGCGCCGCCGCTGCACCAGTCCCCCTCGGATGCAGGACAGGTTCACTGGCTCCCTGCCAGACTCCCCAACATCTAATTCATCTCATTCTGGGTGAAATTATTTCCAAACTGATGATTTTTGCTACCCACAAAGTGACTTGCTCGGTTTCCCCGTGAGGGATTTCACCCCTGTTTGGAGAAGTCTCATGTATATGGAGGTGAAACAAAAATGGGGGAAAAAAAAGGAAAAGCAAGTGATTTTCTTGGTTCCCCTCTTTCCCTGAAGGAGCTTAATTAGTATCTATTCTTGGCATGATTGATGGCTTTGAAGGAAAACTTGTCAGAATAACTTATGATTTATTTTCATGCTTATTTTTATAACATCCCTCACTTGGAAGTCTCTCAGTATCTTAAATATGATTTTTTTTTTGGTTGTTTAATTTCCCCGCTGGGTATTTTATGGCTTTACACTAATTTTGCTCTTCTTGGTGTTAGCTGTTAGCCTGTCCCGGTGATACTTTCAGTATTTTTTCAGGAGAAATGACACTAAGGGTTGCGAAGTCCACTGTCAATAGCCAAGGGAGCTGCGGTGTCCTGCAGAACACGGAGTTAACGCTAGCAATTCTTTTTTTTTTTTTTATGTATTTATTTGCATTTGAAAAAGCGACATTTTTAATTTAATCATATTTGTTAAACTGAGCGCTTTAAAAAAAAAAAGAAAAAAATTTTTAAAAAAAAGGAAAAAGGTTTTGGGGAGAATAAAGACTAGATATTCATACTAGAGAAAACACAAACTCATTGTTTTCAGCATTTCAGAGGCTGTTAAAACAAGGGAGATAATAACTCTTTGTGGCAATTCAGTCTTTGTTTATAGAACATCCAGACCCACTGTATGCTATAAAATGCATCATCTGAGTAATAAATGTTTAAGGCTTGACATTTCCCCATCTCTTTCTGGGTACGCGCTGTCACTTGTGCTGGTCTGGGAGAGACCTTCCTTTTGTGTAGGATGGAAGAAAAGGAAGAGATGGGGGAGGAAAAATATCCCTAACGGTGTCCGCTTGGAAGTGTAGCCGAGGGACTGATCCTTCGCTCTGTTGGGATGGCTCAGCCCATGCTCGTGGCACCGGGTCGGATCCTGCGCAGTGCCGCAGCTCCAGTTGGGGTTGGTCCCTCTCCCCATCGCTTCTCACCAGGGTAAGGATGAAGCCCACGGGAGCGGTGCAAAGGGCTCGGAGGTCCATGGGTGATGGATTGGGCCCCTCTCCTGGCTCTGCCTCCACAGCCAGCCGCTCGCCTGCTTCCCAGCCTCTCTCCCAAGGGAATTGCCCATCTGTTTGTGTCCTACCTCAGCTGGACCTGGGGATCTGCTGAAGGACCCCCATTTATCACATCCGCTTCACTCAACGCTACACCACGCAGCAGCAACCAGGGCTCGCAAACCACTTTTGCCTTTTACCACATTCAACCTCTTTTTTAAAAAAAATAAAAAATAAAAAAGCATTTTTTCTAAGAAGTCTCCTCTGGAAAACCCTTCTCTAGCCCAAGCCAATTAATTTTTGGCTTATTGAAATGCATGCGTTGGCCCGGGAAACCACGCGGGTCACTAGAGATGAGCAGTTTGTGCCCGTGTGTCATCAGGCTCCAGCCAGAAAGTTGGAGGTGAAGGGGTTTCTGCTTTTGAAGAAGTGGTCTTGCGAAATGCCCTACGTGACCGTGTGCTCGGAGCTCACTGCAGCGCAGCCGAGCTGCGAAATAAATATAAAAAGGAGATGGAAGAAGGTGGGGCCGTGGCAGAGGGATCCCCACTGCTGGCTGGGGGCTCAGCTCATTGCTGTAAGGCCACGAATAAAATAGATGAGATGGTAAAAGGAGGTGCAGGCCATTTGCAACCAGTGCAAGTCACCCAGTGCTCCATGCCAGCCCGTATCTGCTTAGGGAAACAGCCTCGGGTTTATTAAATGCTTCCTGACTTAGAATCACAGAATGGTTTGGGTTGGAAGGGACCTTAAAGACCATCTCATTCCACACNCCTGCTCCAACAGGTCCATGTCCTTCTGATGTTGGGGGCTCCAGAGCTGGCTTGTACCACTGGCTTTCGGTATCATCTTCCCTTACATCCCCCAGAGGTCAGGTATTAACCTTAAAGTCTGCACAAATTTCCCTTTGGCACCAGCACTGGGACCTGTTTGGGACACACTCACCTGCAGTCAGGGAGATTTGCAGCTCTGGGCCACAGCTGGACAGCACACAGGGGGTTTTCTCCTTCCCTGTGATAGCTCCAACCTATAGGAGACCCACGAGGATTCAGGAGATGTCAAGGCAGGGAGCAGGATATGCTGATCAGGATTTCTTTCAGGTCTTATCCCATGGACAAAGAAGTTCCAATGACAGACAATTTGGCTGTGGTTGACACGTGGGACCTGGGGAACCCCCAGCTCAGCCGATGCCTGACCATGGCACGTCAGGCTGATGCCGCTCATGGCCCACCTGCGCGTGGCACCCTGGCTCTGGCCCCTGCCCAGGGGGTTGCACATCCTCTGATGCCAGAGCATGGGGGTGTGTGCCAAGAAAGCCCAGGCTCCTGCAGAGCTCACTATTATTTTTAAAGGCAAGAGCGAGCTGCTTGTTCCTCATCTCCATGCCTAGGACAACAGCCAGAAGGAACTCCTCGCTGGTGCATGCATGAAGCAAAAGCTGATGTGATCTTCATCTTGGACTGGGAAGCCTGGGAATCCCACCAGTACATCTGAGCATCCCCCGGGTAAAACCCAGGAGCAAGCCACAGGACATACATTTGGCTCAGTGCTCCCCACAGAAGTGTGGAAATGGTCTCCATGACCACCCATTTGGACTTTGCACAGGTCCTAGACACCAAGGAACCTCATGGACCGCTTTCTTCACCTCTCACGCACCTCTCACACACATGCAGATGCTCGTTGCGGTCCAGTTCCTCAGCCAGCTGTATTCACTGCACCTCCACCAGTTGCAAAGACACTGACCTGCTCTCAGGACCTGGCTTCTTCTCGCAGCTCCATCATCAATGATCACCGTGGGGTCACCAGCAACACCAGCGGGGTCTGTGCAGCTCCCTCCCTGCCTTGGCTGTGAGGCCACAATGTTCATGTCATGTATTTGGACATCTAAGAAGGACACATGTGGGGACAGATGTTGACAGCCAACGCATTTCCCTCTGGCAGGGCTGGGAGAAGAGGCACGGAGGCTGAAGGAAGCCCAGGACCACGCAATGCCTGATGGAGGTGATTGCTCCCATCAGACCTTCGCCACCTCCTGGCATCACTTTCCCAAAGTGGAAATTTTTCACGGGAAAGCTCAATGGGAAGTTATTGAAAAGGTCTGTGCTAATAAAGTCCAAACACTTTGTTTAAATGTTATTGCTACAGCAACATAACATACATTGAAACAAAATGCTTTGTTTGGTGAAAAACTCGGACAATTTAGGACAGAATGGAATTTTGAAATCTTGGCCTTTCTTTTGAGAGGGACTTTGCATTTTTTCCCCATTAACTCTGTGGCACAGCTATGACTGGTGGGAAATGGTTAGCCGGCTTTGGTCCGGCATGGGATGAGGCATCGGCTTAGCATCCAACCCACCAAGGCTTTGTCCTTTGGAACACCGCTAACCCCCCTCAAAGGCTGCAGCTCCCAGGGGAGCGATGCCTTTCCACAGGGTGGAGGAAGCCAAACCTCCCTAAGAGGGCTCTGTTTCGGTGGCCCGTCCTGGGACCATCCGTCCTTGAGACCCTGCGCTCATCTTTAACAGCGAGGATAACCAGAGCAACGCTCCAAGCGTTACAGGCAGTGTCTGCATTCCTGGAAATGTTTAAATAGTTAAATTATAGCCCAAGGATGGGATACTTTTTTGCAGAAATGCAGCTCTAGGAATTAATTTGGAGAAGTCCTGAGGAGGGGGATAGACGTAAAGCTAGAGTCAGTAGTCACGTTTAGGTAGCCACGTAAGACTCTGGCTTTATAATTAGAGATGACAACATAGGATCCTAAAGGAAGAGGCCATATAGCCTTGTGTTTTAATGTTTTAATGTTGTTGTTCTTCTTGTTGCACCCAAAGCAATAGTCATTTAAGCTACAGTCCAGCTTGCAAACACGGCAGCGATGCTGTTACTGTGCTATTGTTTGGCTTACGGTTGGACTCGATGATCTTAAGAGTCTTTTCCAACCTAAATGATACTGAGTCTGTGATTCAATACATGAAGTGTGGACTCGCTTTGTCACTTAGATTTATCTTTGTTATCCATTTTGCCACCAGCATGAGCATTTAGAAACTCCCCTCGTTGATCAGGATTAGAAGTAGAGCTGCTGGAAGAGAACGTCCCAGCTGTTTGCAGGTTTGCCGTGTTTTAGGAAAGCCAAGCGAACTTACTCTGATCCGTGGGGTTTCTTTATTTGCTGCTGCCTGGGATTTTGGCAGCCACGAGGAATTCACAGAAATATTCTTGCATCTCAAAAGCTTCAGATCTGCAGCAATGCCCATCCATCTGCCCTGAAATCTTGTCCTTATTGCAGGTTATTTTTGCATTTAATATATCTTGGCGGTCCCAGGGACCATCCCTGCTCTTGGCTTGGTGGCTCCCAGGTGTTGATAAGCTCTTTCTGAAGCTGGTATAGATGCTCACAAACTGGGATTTGGTGCAACAAGCACACCCATAACAGCTCTGGCTGTAGGTCAGGGTGGTTCATGGGGAGGTTTAGGGATGGGTCCTGGGAAGGGGTAGCTTTGGAAGAGACATTTGGATGGCTTTATCCCTCAGTAATTTGTCTCGCTTGCTGCAAAACTCCTACCCAGTTGATGCAGCAACTGAAATTATGGGAAGGACCCAGGAACAACTAGAAATAACAAGACAAAACCAGTTCCTACTGGGTCATCTTTTCAGTGGCAGGTGGCATGAACCAACTTATTGTTTTCCACTGTGCTATCATCAAAATAACCTAAAGCAACGTCTGGTGACTGTCCAGAGAAGGACTATTATATATTTCTACTTTATAGCCCTGTGCAAACATCCAGGAACAACCCTGTCATCCATCACAAGACATTTTGGGGGTGCAATGGACAATCTGCCCTCCTGTACTGGAGGTTTCACGAGCAGGTTGGACCAATTCTCCCAGGAAGGGTGCTGGTGCGGTTAGTCCTGCTTTAGGGCAGAAGGATGGATCAGGCGATGCCCCACACCATGGGTAATGCTGCCTAGTAGGTCTTGGCATCTACCTTGGCGCTGTGGCTGTGTCAGTATGGAGAAGATCAGGTGTGGGGACACCATTGTCCCCTGGGCAGGGGACCCAGCTTGGTTGTGCTGCACCAGGGAGCTGCAGCAGAAATGGGCTTTTGAGGGCAAACAAAACACATGGAGTTATGCAAATGGAAACAAGCATCATGGAGCGACTTGCTGACACTAAGGACATGGGACACTCTCCACCACCTGACCCTGGCTATGACTAATTAACAGTGTGGATGTCGCTTACGATGGCTGAGACCTCAACTGCAGGCAGAAGGGCAGAAGAAGTGAGCAGAAAGGCATGTAGCACTGGGACAGACCCACTCTGAAGGTTCATCACCTCCAGCAGCCTTGCAGGACCATCCTTTTCATCTACCATGTCCTCTCCAAACCCTCCTGGACAATCAAGGACCATAACTGGGGCTTGTTCCTCCCAAAAACACCCAGCCCAGCCCTTGATCCTACAGAAACCTCCAGGCATTTCTCCTTGTCCATCAACCCCGTGAATAGAGAAGTGACACCACGCCTCCCAGTAGTTAATGCCACCAGCACACTGGGGCGAGAAAAGCACCCTTCAAGCTCAGAGATCAATTTTAAAATGACGTTTTTTGATATTTTTAAATTTCGAGCTCCAAAAGAGCTCAAACTCACCTTTCAAAGCAAGTCTGGAAGAGGCCAGATTCCGTAAAGCAGTGGCTACACAGCGTGAGGGTGGGAGGAAAAACTGCGTCGAGAGACGGGTTACCAAAAACCTGTCTGGTGGTAATTGCACATGTCGTCTGATGAAAAACTGGTTTGAGGGCAAATGCTGTAAAATATCGCTCTGGGGAGAGAAAGACGACAAAGGTTGTGAAATGCAGTTCGTGGATTGTTTTACAGCTAAGGTAACTTCTATCCCTAGGGCTGTGTTTTACAACTCGCGCAAGAAATCAAACCTCCATTCGCAAGTCTGCACCGCTCTTCTTTTAAAGCACAAAAATGCAGCGTATTTGTTAGGAAACACAGTTTTGTGCTGATTTCCTGAAGATAAATGTGGTCTTCTTTTTTCGGGGCTGAGAAGCGTTTGGGAGAGGGGTTGTGTTGCATATAGAGACTGCAAGTGCTCATCTCCCTTGTGGGTTTTTACAATCATCGCATGGACTTATTCTTCTGTATATAGTCTTTATATAAAATCGCATTTCTGTTGCTTCTGTGAGCACCTTTAAAAGCAGTGCTGTGGGGGCTCACCGCTCTGCCCGGGGGGGGCTAAGCCCAAATAACCCAGGTCTGCTGCTTGGCTTCTACTTTTCAGCCCAATTTACCCATCCTTTTTCCCCAATTGCTCTGTGTCCTGTAATTTAAATCTCTCTTTGCTGTCCCCCCGGTGTTTGCAGACAGGGCTCATTCCCCTCTCCAGCTCGGTGCTGTCACGTTTTGGCCACCTCGGCTCCCTTTCCACAGCCGAGGATGCCGCCTCCTCGGGGATGATGAGTTGTCCTTTTGCCAGTCCTCATCTGCGCTCCCCTTTTTGGGAACAGGCGACCATCCCTGGTCCCTGCATCTCCAGTTTAGACCCCCAGCACCTTGCACCAAGGGCTTTCTCCCCTTTTTTAGCTCTTTCTGCTGCTGCAAACATCATGCCCAGGTCATGGTAAGTTTGCATCCCAAAAATCCCACCAGCAATCGCCACCACCCATGTGCATTGATGTCACCCATGGAAAAGCTGCCAGGAGATTGCAGGGATCCTCATGTCCCCCCTGCTCTTCCATGCACAACCCATTGCTTCCCAATTCCTCCCCTAATTACCTTCTCCTCCACTTCACCTAGTTGCTCCTGTAGCACTGGATCAAAGCACCACTCCTAAGGGAAGCAATGAAAAAAAAAAAAACCAAACCCAGAGGAGCCCTGAGCAAAGGCAAGTCCAACAGCAGTCGTCACGTGGAGACCTGCCCAGCCCAGGGTGGCCCTGGCTGGACACAGTGGGGGACAACCAACCCCGTGGGATGGTGATGCACCATGGTCAACTCCAGGAGATGCTCCCATGGGGTGGCTGGAGCACGTGGCCTCGTGCTCGCTGTCCCACCTGGACATGGCAGCTGGTGGGCATGGGGTTTTGGGGACACCCAGGGGGCTGGCAGTGCAGTGGGGGTCAGGGCTGGCTTACCCCCACAGCACCATGCCAGAGCCTATTTTCTGGTGGGAACCGTTGGGATAAAATTAGAAGTAGATTGAACTTTATCTACGACTTGAACTGAGGCTGAACTCAGCCTTGTTTTTGTTTTGGTTTTTCCAAGTTCAAAAAGGTTCATGAGGAGGGAGGCAAGGAGGGGGTGGGGGCACTGTTTGGGTTTTTTTTTATACTTGCTCTTTCTGTGATTTTGCTGGAGTTTGACTGCCTCATCTGCATGGAAAGGCTCATCTCGCTCTATTTCCAGCTCGAGATGGCGATGTGGTGGCTCAAATACTGCCACGGTCATTTATTTCATGTCAGATATTTGGGGTTGGGCTAGTGCAGGGCTGACCAAGCCTTCCCTGTGCTGCCCTTAGCTCAGCCCTGCATCTGTCCCAGCCCAGCCCAGGATGGGAAGGTAAAGGGGGAAAGTGGTTTTGGTAAGTGTGCGGAAGGACCACACTGCTCCACACTTATGGATGCTTTGAGGGCTTTTAGGCATGGTTTTCATAGGATCATAAGATGGTTTGGGTTGGAAGGGACCTTTAAAGGACATCTAGTCCAGCCCCCTGACATGAGCAGGGACATCTTCAACTAGGTCAGGTTGCTCAGAGCCCCGTCCAACCTGACCTGGAATGTTTCCAGGGATGGGGCATCTACCACCTCTCTGGGAAACCTGGGTCAGTGTCTCACCACCCTCACCATAAAAGTTTCTTCCTTTTTGTCCTGCGTCAACTCACTGGACCTCCAGGCAACCTTGCAGCATTGCCAAGGGGCTCATATGGACCTGACACTATTCCTAATCCTCAGTTATCATGTGGCCACCGCATTACAGAGCTGAATTTGCTCACCTGGACATGCACCAGGGGACCCGGGAGCCGAAACTGTGCCCCACATCCCTTACTCCGGCCCTGTGGGTTGTGCAAGCTGCTGGCATCCATGCAAAGGTGTGTGGGTGGTGCAGAGAGCACGTACGGGACTGCACACCTCACTCGGGGGGGGTGACGATCCCCTCTGGGCCATGGGAGCTGGTGCAAGCAGCAGCACAAGGACATGGTCATGAAGGTTTCACATCGAACCCCTAGCATAGCTGCGAAGGGACAATGGCACCTCATTGCTCCCTGTGTTTCCCAACGAGCCGATCATCTCTTCCCAGAACAGAGGGGAGACTTTTACCACATGGTTATTTCACCTCCTCAATTACTCAAGAGTTAGTAGAAACTTGACCAAAAACGGACCTTCTAATTTTAACAAAGATGCCTCCTAGATCACTGACAAATTTAGGGAATGCACAGGGCAGACTCATTTCCTGGAATAGGAGCTACTGGAGAAAAAGTCCCTCCGGGCTGGCTCCTAACTATGACACATTTGATAGCCATTCAAGGACTACTGGGAAACATGTGTCATTTGTCTCCGTGAAGCTTCAGACAGAGTTTCATCATCAAGTCTGACTGCTCCGTGAAATAAAACCGGCTAACAACTACTAGCAGCAATATAACCTCTGGTGTTTACGCAGGATGTGTCACGAGGGTGATTTCC
>VYXH01000507.1:13302-25311 GCA_013397275.1 Burhinus bistriatus | reverse complement strand
AAAAAAAAAAAAGAAAAGCCCAGCCACACACTTTTAATTTCCTCATTTCTGTGCCAGCGAGGAAAATATTTCTCCAGTTGCTGGAGGCAGCTACTAAAAATGGGCCTGACTGCATACGCCCCAAAACAGGGACCCTCGCTCCTGGGTGAAACCCCAAATAGGGTTTCCCCCACCCAAGGGTGCACCCAGGGGGCAAGAAACACCCCTGGAGATGGAGGAATTCAGGGGGGGTGATGCTCCTGGATCCAGAGGGGGGGATGCTCCTGGATCCCTCCCCGTCTCGACCACCCATCACCCCCCTCCGCCGCACCCACCCCACCAGCGATGCTCACAGCTTCTTGGGTTTTGTTTCACAGCAGTTGAGGGAATTTTGGAGCAACAGTCATTGAACCCCGCTGAAATTCCTATAGGTTTTTATTTATTTGAACACAAAAGCAGCCCTTTCAGGAGGCGGAGGGGGGAGGAAAAAAGACTTTTTTCACCTGGTATTTGTGCTTGCATTAGCGAAGACCACTTAACAAGTAGCTCATTGCCGCTTACAAAGAGTTATTTAATTGCCAGTGCATTTAAAAAAAAAAAAAACCTTTTTAAAAAAAAAAAAAAAAAAAGGAAAACTGCCTTGGCTATGAATGAACAGATCTTTATGGAGGGCTGGAAGTTCATGAATGAATCCCACTAGGTTTTTCAATGACATGGGGTGACCAGACCTCAAGGACAAGTCTTAGGTAATCCAGGATATTTTTTTTTTTTTTTTAAGGAGCCAATGCCAGCACACAGTATAAATATGCCAGAGCCTCTTCCGTTTGCGGGATTCAGCTGTTGACTGGATGTCTAGTCAAAAAGCCATGAGAATATAAGGCTTGAGCTCGGATAAACAGGATCAGGCCTCCCTGCCAGCCGCCACCAAAGCCGCTTTTCACGGTTGTTGGGACCCTGGCGGAGCTGCCCCGCTCCCACCCGCCTCCCTGATTCTGGCATCCGCTGGGAAAAGGAGTGGGAAAAGCTGGTGGCATCACTTGGGCAGCAGAGGCAGGAGGGAAGTTTGCAGGAGAGGAGGAAAAAATGACACAGAGCTGCTTCCTCCAGGGATGGAAAATTATGTCTCCAAAAGGCTTTTTTGGTGACAATGACCATGAGTCTGGGCAAATGAAGCAAAGAGGTGGATTTTGCCCCAAAACGCCCCGCCAGGTTCATCTGGACCCATCACCCAACTCCCGTCTCTGTCTGCCACAAACCCACACAAAAACCCAGATCCCAGGAAATTTTCAGCCACTTCACCCTCAACGTGTCCTCATGTGCGACAGCCCAGGAAGGGCTGAGAAACGCTTTGGGATTCTTGTTTTGAGTTAAAAGCATCATTTTTTATGATCTCCTCAGAGCAAACACATCCCTTTCTAAATGCCTGGAAAACTCCCAGCAAACTGGGAGCGTTCCCATATTCCAGCAAACAATGATAATGTTTAATGCTATAAACATCCGCACTATTATTTCATTATTAAGCATCCCTCCATTTGCTGCTATCATTGGTTTATTATTATTTTCCATGGTTTGCATTACAGCCTGCCTAGGGGCTCCGTCAGGCTCCCCCCAGCGCGTTGTGCAAGTGTATTGTGGAAAAAATATATATATAAATAAATAACTGAAAATAAAGCGAGTCTGGCCTCAGGAATTTAGAAGATTACTCATATTGATCACGTAGTTGGGTCTACAGAGAACTGAAGTCTGAAGCAGAGCACATTTCTGCATGGAGGGGAGAAATCAAGGCAACTACTTCATACCCCAAAAATCTTTGGGGTAACTTTTTGGAAGTTTGGTGTGGATGGTGATGAAGGCGGCGACGCCCCAGCGCAACCATGTTATTAAACATCGCATTCCCATGGAAAAAATGGTATTTTCCTGTATTTTTTACACCCTCCTGAAGGGCTGCCCTAACTTTTACTGGCGCATCCCTTGGAGAAGAAGGAGTGTCTTCCACAAAAGCATCATCCCAGCTACGTCCCAACACACCAACCAGCATCAGAGGCTGTAAGGTTTCCCACCACCTGCCTTGACCCTTGCAAACATCAAGTCCTGTCCAAAACTGCTCAATAAAAGGCCACAGCCAGGATTTCTCCAGCTCCAGGCATGCACCCGCTGCCCATGGGTTGGAGGCATCACCCTGCTCCAGGAAGGGATGCTGCAGAAAATGCTACGTCCACCCAGAAATCCTGGAGGATGGGACGCTGGAGCAATTAACGTCAAAAAAATTAAAAGCTGCTGAGACCAAGAAGGTCCAGTTGAAGGCGGCTAAGGGAGATTCACACCATGGAAACATCCAAATTCATCAGTAACGGGCCCACGCTCAGTTCTCGCAAGCTGTGGCATGAGGTTTCACATCTCACATCACCTGAAATGGCAGAAAATTTCTGGTGTGGATTTTCTCCTCGACAGATGAACACTTTTAAGATGATGGAACCATATCATCTGTATTTTGTCTTTCCGAGCTCCAGCAGTTTTATTAGGAACTTGGGAAGAAGAAGTTTTATTTTTCTTTCTTCTTCATTCAGGAAGAACCGAAACATTTCAACAAAACTGAATTTACAAAAAAAAATTTAAAAACCAACACAGCTCCCGGCCAGCTTTCGGATCTCAGCCTTGTCCCGATGCCAAGTTCATCAACGTAGAGGGGAGGTGGGCTGGGGATCTTTTGTTTTGCTTTGTTTTGTTTTGACATAGCTAAAGGTTTTCCTGTAATCAACCGACCTCTAAAGAAAACAGCAAGTTTAGCACACACTGAGCTATCTCACCCGCCGGGACTACTCCCATCTGATCAAGTCAAGAGCTATCTAAATCGTCACTGATATCTGCGATAATAACAACTCGTCGCTGAAAATGGGAATACAACTGCGCTCCTGAGTAGGTTTTTAAATGCCTCTAATGGGATCTTTCCTCAACGATATTAGGACGAGACGCAAATCAAATTATCCAGCTGTACAGGTGCTTCAAGCTACGTCTCTATACTTTTATATATATATATATATTTATAGGTAATTTATTTTTAAGAGCAGTTTTGACCCAAAGAATCTTCCCATGCTCTTCCTAAACTTCTCACCATCACACCCCCTCCTCTCCCTCATTCCTCTGTGATCCCCGGAGCTGGAAATCCCACCAAACATCAAGCCTGATGCAATACTCACCATGGCATCATCTACCTTGATCCGCTAACAAGAGTCTCCTCATTTTCATAGAATGATAGAACGGTTTGGCTTGGAAGGGACCTTAAAGACCATCTAGTTCCAACCCCCCTGCCATGGGCAGGGACAAGTTGCTCAAAGCCGCGTCCAACCTGGCCTTGAACACCTCCAGGGATGGGGCAGCCACGGCTTCTCTGGGCAACCTCTGCCAGTTGTCTCACCACCCTCACAGTCAAGAATTTCTTCCTAGTATCTAATCTAAACCTCCTCTCTTTCAGGTTAGAACCATTACCCCTCATCCTACTGCTCCACTCCCTGATCAAGTCACAGAATGATAAAGAATCATAGAACGGTGTGGGTTGGAAGGGACCTTTAAAGGTCACCTAGTACAACCCCCCTGCAATAAGCAGGGACATCTTCAACTACATCACGTTGCTCAGGTTTTGTGGTACGTTCACCTGGACCACCTGCAGAGGTGACACTGCACACACGACCGGTAACCCAACATGAATGGGTGAAGGCATGGGATAAATTAATGTAGATGTGCACCAAGAAATCACAGCACCAGAAGGAGATGGGGCTTATGGATCTTTCCTAGAAGGATCAGGACCCAGAGAGGAGCTCCTGGGGCAGCAAGGAGACCTGGAGGGGTGGCAAGATCCCTGCTTGGCTTCCCAGGAGGCAGCTTTCTGCTGGAAAACGAGCAACATGGGCACCGCCAGTGAGATGAACCCATGGTCCTTCCTCCTTTATCCGTCAGCACACGTGGAGGGCATCTGTGCTTAAAAAAATAAATTGGCTGGACTGGTGTCAGCACAACGTGTTGTCTGGCCAGGGCCAAGGCTGAGACCAAGCTCAGCGTGTCTCGCGCCCGGTAATCTCTCTTGGCTGACCTTAAGTGGCATTTGCGAGCCCAGGACAGAGCCGTGCCCCCCATCTTCTCCTGCTTGTCGAGACGGAAGAGATGGAGACACAAACCCCCGAGCTTTTTAGGGGTTTTTGCATGTTCTTCTTGAGGGTCCTCAGAGCAGCTCTGGGCACTCCAGTTGCAGTTTTGCCCCTCGTGTCACTGGCAAGTTACTTCGCAGGATCTCAGGAAAAATACCCCCCCTGAACTCTTACTCAAGAAGCAAACAGGCATTATATCAAGATGAGGAGAACACCGAGCATGACGTGCAACGACACAGCTCATCAAAGCAAAGAAAAACGGGCACCAAAAAGTGAAATTTTACTTCCTTTCTAGTCACTTGGGTAATTTACAGGCTACTTGGGCAGGGGAACAAACAAAAAAAAACCCAAGAAAAACCCTTCAAAGCCAGATTTCCAGGTATGCTTTGCAAAAGCAAAGGAAAAAAGTCCAAATTAAAGGATATACCCTGCCGCAGAAAAGGGTCTTTGTGCCTTTAACGGAGTTTGTGGGCAGCCTGGAGACACCACCCACGGCAATGTTTGCCCCAAACCTTTTATATCTCCCTGCACACAAGGGCTAGACAGCTTCAGCTTCCTCACCCTCCCCCTGCTTTTAATGGCTGGGATGGTTCCTGAAAGACTAATTTAGAGGATGGTCATGTGTTAAGCTCCTGTTGTTTGCAGAGAAAATAAACCCTTACCTACTGCAGGGATGCCACCGCCCAAGGTGGCCCATGGGGTCCCTCCACCGTGCCAACACAAAAGCCCCCAAAGAGCTGGGACAGTCGGTCACGTCAACACATACTTAGGGAGCTCTTAATCTGTGGATTATTGACACGATAGACCATAACATCTCTTTAGGAGCCATTACAGCCCATCGTGTCAGTAGGTACTTACGGAGTCCTTAATCCGCGGATTGACAGGCTAGACCATAAATTTGTGTCTATGTCTAATTAGGCAGCTCTTACTACTCAACACATACAATAGTCATGCAGGCTAAAAGACCTTAAAATTATTTCTTTAATTTATTAACAAGTTGTCCACCCAATCACTTGAATGGTTCCTTGCTCCTAGCAAAATAAGTCAACCTTGCCTGAAAATAAACGTCCACCTGAGTTTCCCAAGACTTCAGTTTGCTGAAGTTTACTAAGGGCTGGTATCCAGAAGCCAAGATCTCGCCAACAGATTTGAAACCCTGCGAGTCCGAGGGGGACACAGAGGATAAAATCTCGCAGAAGCCATCAGGGGAAGGAGTCTGGGATTTCCCAATATTTGTAACTAAGGACTTTGGTTCAGACTCATGTTAGCACCAACCTACGAGCTTGGGAGTGCTCTGCTTGGTCCCCTGGTGACCCAGCCAAGAACTTCCATCACCTTCACCATGGTTGAGAAAACCTCTTGTGAAATAAAGACAAAAATGAGGTCTGGTTAGATGGTGGCTAGAGGAGATGACTAATCCCTGAGGACATCCCCTAAGGTTCCCACTCCAACTTGGTGGTGCCTTGAGCCAACCTTCTCCCAACCTGGAACCCAGCCCTGACCTTTGAGGGTTAATTCAGGGATGGGACATAAAAGCAAGAAACTAAACGGAGAAAGGGTCACGGTCCCCGCAAGCACGTTGTTGCAGACCTACAAAGCCTCAAGAGCAGGCACCAGTATGGCAAATGCCGAGGCTGGCCAAGGAGGGATGTCCAAGCTTGAGAAGTGTAAGGCCATCGATACACACGTGTGAAGGAAGCCCAGCTCCCCGACGTCTCCTGCGTCAAAGGATGGCAAAGAAAGAACCAAAGTGAAACTGCTGAGTTCACGGAGTCCACCAAACCAGAAATTTGATTCATAAACATCCTATTAGTCACCGCTCCTGTCTAATTACGGTGATTAATCAATTACCACGGCTAAAAACGACTCGAGAAGAGAAGAACCTTTTTTTTTGTGCCCATTTGCTTTAAAAGCCAAGCAAGGCTGCAGCTACAAGGGGGGGATGGGGAATAAAAAATACGCAGGCACACACCAAAAATGCCTGTCTGCCTGTCTCCAGCGGTTAGAGAGGAGCCAGCTGACTCCAGTTTCCTCCGTACCAGGCTTCAGGCCTCATCAGCCATGCAAATTATAGAGTACCGTGCTGTCTGAAGGCCGAATTTCGACTCAGCTCAGAGAAAAGCCTTAGAGGAAGGGTGGGGATGAAGAAGCCAGCCAAATCCATTCATAATATTTACAGTAAATGGGCCTCTTTGCTGTTGTTTAGTATACAGTCAGTCTAATTATTTTTGAAGTTTTAATTTAAAGAACCTTCTTTATCTGCCTCTCCTTCTGCACCCCTCAAAGGTGTGGGAAAACTTTTCCCTTGTTTCAAAAAAGCAGTAGGACGGGAATCCCTTCCTGAAGCTCCAACCCAGCACAGTTGGGTGGGACAAAGGGATGCTTCAAAAGGGGAGATCCTTCCAGAGGAGTGCTGCCAATATCCGTGGGGGGGTCTTAAGACCCCCTAGGCCACTTGGATAGGCACGAGGGCAGGCAGGTTCATGTGGGAAACCCCCAGAAATCCTATTTTTGCTGCTTGTGTCCCTGTTTCTGTTCTCCGGCACTGGTGGGGATGTCCTGGGAGAACTTGCTGGCTCAGGAGGCATCACAGCACCCTCCGTCCTCCTCCCCTGCCTTGATAGCAACCTGGAATAATCGCATTTTAATCACAATCAGCCAAGAGGTTCCTCTGGAAAACGCAGGAAGCCCAAGCCAGCGTTCATGAGATGCTGCCATGCGACCCGCAAGCAACTCGGGGGTTGGTACCAACCCCAGCTCCTGGAGACGTTCCTCAGCAGCTACCAAGACACACCTCTTCTCCACCCAAACCCAACCTAGATCTCAACCAGAAACCTTCTGAGAAGGAGAAACCAGCACACAAAGGACTTGTGACGACGCAAACGAGACCTGAGCATGAGCTTGCCAAAATCCCTCTCCCAGCCTGGGTTGTGCTGGAGGCTCTCGTGACAGTGTCCTGCCCATCGCCCTTCCAGCGCAGGGATAAGCCACCGATGTCAATGCTGAAGCCACCAGAGGCCACCGGGCCACACCAGCCCCGGGGTCACAGCCCCCCTCAACGCAGCCACCGAGCTTGGTTTTAAAGGATGAAGACCTTAAAACGCTTTTGCAATTAAAAATAAAGCTCCGCCGTTGCAAGGAGCGGGACGGGGCAGAGGGGGTCACCTGGTCCCCGGTGATGCCCCAGGGACAGGGCAGGGATACGGCCCCCGGGAAAGCCACAGCTCCCCACTGACAACATGTAGCTATGTGGGTTACACGTTAAAAACCTTGTAAAGACCTTAATAAAAACCGAAGCAGAGCAGTCTAGGATTTCCAAACGGATACCTAATACCCAGATGTGTGTGAGGATTTTTTTATTCCACATCCATCCACCCCCCCCCCCCCCCCCCCGCCCCCCCCCNCGAGCGTGCTATTCCTCGCTTGTGTTGCCTTTGGCAGTCCCTCAGTGGTGACCACCGCGGAGGTCGCTCTGCGGGCTCTTCTCCCAGCGCGCCCACGCCTCCCCCCAGGAGCAGCCTGGATGCGTCCCGCGCCGGGACAAGCCCTCTGCCAGTCTGCAAACTTCTATTCTAAACATCCAGGTGAAAACCTGCAGTAGCACAACCCACCATCCCTCGGCTCATCTCAAAACCACAACTCCGTAGTGAACGCCGCCTTTTTTTCTTCCATGAATTGGGCAGGATTTCTAAGCAGTAATTCCCCCCCCCTTCCAAAAAAAAAAAAAAAAAAAAAAAGCCCACCTCCTCCCCCAGCTCCCTTTCCCAGCGCCGCATCCCTCGCCGGGATGTAAACCCAGGGAAAAAACAGGGTTGGAACAAAAGTCCTTTTCACGCCCGTCTTGCCCCAGCTCCGCAACAATTATGAAAACTGTTTAGCTGGGCTGGCATTTGGAGCATTTACTGCATTCCTGCCAATAAATTCCAGGCCCGGATCCGATGGAAAAGGCTCCCCCCGGCCCCCCCTCCGCCTTTCCCCTCCCTTGCCTTCATTCCTCCTGGCTTTCTTTACAACCTAATACCCTGTCGACGCGGGGCCAGGGCCTACTTAGGGGGAAAAAAAAACACCCAGCGCCAGACTGGAGACAGCGTGCAGACTGAAAAAGTTAATCATTACTTCTGTCTGCCTTCATAATCTAATCACGCCTATTCCTAAGAGCAGGCGGCGAGGCACGCTCGCGTACAGGCAGGGTCGCCGCCCAGGGACGGACGGACGGACGGACGGCATCAGCCCCTAACTGGGTAGGGGGCAAGCGAGGGACGGACGGATGGCTGGACGGCATTTGGATGGAGTTTACAGGCCTGGCCAAGCACACACCCCTCCCCTCGCCTCTCACTTTGCTCCGGATTAATAACGCTTAGCAATTATGGAGCATATTACGTTCATTAAGTAATTAACCCTCCCGGCGCTCCGGCGGAGTTGGCACCCCCCTTTCGCAGACGGAGGCTGGCAGAGGTTTGCCCCGGGGCTATAAAACGGGGCAGATTGGCATCCGATGGGTTTAAAAAAAAAAAAAAAAAAAACAAAACCCAAAAGTAAAAAACACATTGGCTTCCCTTGTAAATATTTGGTTGGTTTAGCTACAATNCTCATGCCACCTTGCTTTCAGTGGCAGCACCAGAGCCATGTCCCAGGCGGGGACCACGTCACAGCCGGGGTGGCATCACCAAGACCCAGCAGCATCCTAGCATCCTCCCATGGGGATAAAGCCCAGGGGATCTGGGCATCACCAAGACCCAGCAGCATCCTCCCATGGGGGTAAAGCCCAGGGGATCTGGGCATCACCAAGACCCAGCAGCATCCTCCCATGGGGGTAAAGCCCAGGGGATCTGGGCATCACCAAAACCCAGCAGCATCCTCCCATGGGGGTAAAGCCCAGGGGATCTGGGCATCACCAAGACCCAGCAGCATCCTCCCATGGGGGTAAAGCCCAGGGGATCTGGGCATCACCAAGACTCAGCAGCACCCTCCCATGGGGGCAGAGCCCGGGGAATTTGGGCATCACCAAGACCCAGCAGCATCTTCCCACAGGGGCAAAGCCCAGGGGATTAGGGGGCTCAGCAAACCCAGCACCACACTGGCTGCTCCAGCAAATAACCTTGGTGCAACATCTCAGGTGTGTCAAGGCTTCGTGCTCTTGACACCCGGCATACATTTTCCATGCTCGGCTGTGACAAAGAACAGGAAAACTACGGGCCTCCGCGTACGAAGATTTATGGGTTTGTTCCTTATAATGAGCTAAAAAGTCTCAGCCCGGCTTCCAAAGAAAATGAATTCATCAGTTCAAACACAGTGATGTAACTTCAGGCTCCCAACTCCTTTTCCAAATAAAACTCCTGTTATTTGATTCCTGCTCGAAGGATGATTTTATGGAGTTATTTACTCCGTCCGTTCTGCCCGGGAAGGTGCCACTGGAGCCCAGCCACGGGGTCACCAGCAGCTGTCCCACGTGGGCGAGCAGCACTCCATCTCATTGTTTCATTTCTTGACTATTTTGCTGTTTTCCCTGCTTTTCTACTCAAAACCTCACCTTGCACACCGACATGCAAACAGACAGACAACGTCTCTAGTATTATTTTGCATCACCCTCCGTGGAGGGAGCTCCCTCTCGACGGTGATGCCCAGCAATTTTTAGCACCTATAAATTCAACTCATCACTTTCCCTCACCGAAAATCACCGAATCCGAAGCCAACTTCACCAGTTGTAAAAGCAAAGGGCGTTTGAACATTCACCACCTTCCCAACACTCGAGTTTCTTCGATGCGAAGCCAGCTCTTATCGATGCAGTTTTGGTAGCTCTACAAACAAATCTATTCAACCTATATATATATTTTACATGTAATTCTATATATAGAGATAATATATATGCAATATATAGTCAATATATTGAATATATTCAACCTATATGTACTACATATGATTATGTATATAGAATATATTCATTATATATTGACTAGAACCTATATATGATATATAATTATACATATAATATATTCAATATATTGAATATATTCTCTCTATATATACATTCAACCTATACACATCTATATGGGTTGAGTAGATTTTGTGGAATATCTACGTACACATATAGCTGCGTATTTGCAACAAGGCGTAACAGCCAGAGCAGTTCTGAGTTACCCATTTCATGGAGAAATCTGCTTGTCCACCTGCCCAGGTGTACAGGGAAAAGCCGGGAAAGCCCACAGGAGCCACGACTTCACCCCAGAGACAGCTCACCAAAATCCAGCACCTCACCAGGCATCTTACGTCATCCCTGAAGGAGGATGAGGAAGGACCACAGAGCTGGGCACCTGCCATCGCACAGGGAGGAGCATCACTGGGACCTCCTCCAGTCAACCACCCCACCAGGCATCTTACTTCATCCCTGGAGGAGGATGAGGAAGGACCACAGAGCTGGGCACCTGCCATCGCACAGGGAGGAGCATCACTGGGACCTCCTCCAGTCAACCACCCCACCAGGCATCTTACTTCATCCCTGGAGGAGGATGAGGAAGGACCACAAAGCTGGGTACTCGCCATCACACATGAAGGAGCATCACCAAGAGCATCACTGGGACCTCCTGCAACGACTCCACCGGGCATCTTACTTCATCCCTGAGGGAGGATGAGGAAGGACCGCAGAGCTAGGTACCCACCATCACACATGAAGAAGCATCACCAAGAGCACCACCAGGACCTCCTGCAACCACCCCACTGGGCATCGTGCTTCATCCCTGAGGAGGATGAGGAAGGACCACAGAGCTGGGTACCCACCATCGCACATGAAGAAGCATCATGAAGAGCACCACCAGGACCTCCTGCAACCACCCCACTGGGCATCGTGCTTCATCCCTGAGGAGGATGAGGAAGGACCACAGAGCTGGGTACCCACCATCACACATGGAGGAGCATCACCAAGAGCATCACCAGGACCGCCTGCAACCACCCCATGGTGCTTCGGCGCTGCCGGCACAACCCAACCAGGGAGCTGAAGCAGGGAGGTTTTTTATGCAGCAAGGTTAAAAGGGTAGAGAAGGGCTGAGCCAGCTCTTATAGGGTGTTTTTTTTTTTTTTCCCCTTGCAAGTTAAAACCAAGATAATGACACTGGGTGGGGACCAATTTGAAGGGCTGAGCAGCCAAACCAAAATTAGTCTCCCGGCCAAGAGCTTCCTAGGCCTCACAGTTTGGGGAAGGAAGCTGAGAAAAGGCATGAAAAAAAATAAAGATTCCTCGGGAAGCTCAAGCGTCGCGCTCAAGCAAAGGTGACCCTGCTAGTCAAATATTTTTCGACATAATAAAAATAAAATAAAAGTACTAGAGCAGCCTCGCTCGCAAAAGCAGGGCCCACGGGATGAGGGTTTTTTTCTCCTTTTCTTTCTCCTCCTCCCCCGGCACTTTCTTTCCTTTCACTAATAACTATGTTTTCTTGTATTTTTTTTTTTCTTGGCTCTTTCCTCATAAAAGACTGATGTAATTTCCTGTCTTGTCCCAATGTTTCCTGTTAATTAACAGGGTGAAAGTTATCATCACGCGTTTAAATGGCTACCCGAAAGAGGGGAGGGGAACAAAACAAGGGAAAAATAAATAAGAAAACAGAAAAGAAAGAGGAGAGAAGGGCTGTCTGTTGGCAAACACCACGTCACACCCCCCACAGCACAAAAAAGACCTGGAAAAAGCTTTTTGGACTCAAGGACTTGAGCCCATCAGCAAAGAGACCCCCTCCCGCCAAGGGTGGCTCCCGCAGCAGGTTTGCGTATGGGGGATGCGAGCCCCCACCCTTCCCTGGATGGGGATGGAAAATCCCTGCAATGCTTGCCCAGAAAAGCTCTTTTCTTGCATTAAGAATGTAAAAGAAAAGAGGAAGAAAAGGGGAAGAAAAGGGGAAGA
>VYXH01000506.1:1360-45195 GCA_013397275.1 Burhinus bistriatus | reverse complement strand
TCTTCCCCGTTGACTTGTTTTTCGGGACATAGGGATAGCCTTCTCCTGTGCTTTTAAGAGTTCCTGCTTAAAGTATGACCCGCCTTCCTTGGCACCTTTGCCCTTCAGGACTGTCTCCCAAGGGACACTCTCAACCATGCTCCTAAACAGGCTGAAGTCTGCCCTTCGGAAGTCCAAGGTCGCAGTTCTGCTGGCTCCCTGCCTTGCTTCTCCAAGAATTGAAAACTCTACCATTTCGTGGTCACTCTGCCCAAGACGACCTCCAACCTTTACATCCCCCACAAGGCCTTCTCTGTTAACAATCAGTAGGTCCAGTAGGCTGCTTCCCCTAGTTGGCTCCCTCACCAGCTGTGTTAGGAAGTTGTCTTCCACACAAAAAATTATTTTGTATAATGGTGTTTTAAACTGCACTATACTTATTTTCTTTTTTGTTGTCACGTTAATGTCTTATAACATTCATATATATATGGATGGAATTATATTTCCTTTCATGTAACTTGTAAATTTTTTAATTATTTTATCCTTTTAAAAAAATTTTATGGAGTAGAATGCACCATATTTCNGAGTTCCTGCTTAAAGTATGACCAGCCTTCCTGGGCACCTTTGCCCTTCAGGACTGTCTCCCAAGGGACACTCTCAACCATGCTCCTAAACAGGCTGAAGTCTGCCCTTCGGAAGTCCAAGGTCGCAGTTCTGCTGGCTCCCTGCCTTGCTTCTCCAAGAATTGAAAACTCTACCATTTCGTGGTCACTCTGCCCAAGACGACCTCCAACCTTTACATCCCCCACAAGGCCTTCTCTGTTAACAATCAGTAGGTCCAGTAGGCTGCTTCCCCTAGTTGGCTCCCTCACCAGCTGTGTTAGGAAGTTGTCTTCCACACAAAAAATTATTTTGTATAATGGTGTTTTAAACTGCACTATACTTATTTTCTTTTTTGTTGTCACGTTAATGTCTTATAACATTCATATATATATGGATGGAATTATATTTCCTTTCATGTAACTTGTAAATTTTTTAATTATTTTATCCTTTTAAAAAAATTTTATGGAGTAGAATGCACCATATTTCTGATTCTGTAAAGACTTAAATACCTGTTTCTCTTGTGTAAGTACTTCAGACTATAGACATAAGCAAAACTAAACATGAATGTATGTGAGGTTTTATTTTTGTTTTTTCTATTTTTTTTCTCTGGATCAGGCCTCACAATTGTTTTGACCCATGGTAATCTGAGCATGTTCAGAGACAGATTATTTTGGTTGACGGTCGGCTGAATATGAGCCAGCAGTGTGCCCAGGTGGCCAAGAAGGCCAACAGCATCCTGGCCTGTATCAGGAACAGTGTGACAAGCAGGACTAGGGAAGTGACTGTCCCACTGTACTCAGCACTGGTGAGGCCCCATATCCAATACTGTGTTCAGTTTTGGGCCCCTCACTACAAGAGAGACATTGAGGTGCTGGAACGTGTCCAGAGAAGGGCAACAAAGCTGGTGAAGGGTCTAGAGCACAAGTCTTATGAGGAGCGGCTGAGGGAACTGGGGTTGTTTAGACTGGAGAAAAGGAGGCTCAGGGAAGACCTTATTGCCCTCTACAACTACCTGAAAGGAGGTTGTAGCAAAGCGGACATCAGTCTCTTCTCCCAAGTAACAAATGTAAGAAGAGAGGAAATGGCCTCAAATTGCACCAGGGGAGGTTTAGATTGGATATGAGTAAAAATTTCTTCCTGAAAAAAAATTTCTTCCCAGGGAATTGGTGGTCACCATCCCTGGAGGGATTTAAAAGATGGGTAGACGCGCTTAGGGACATGGTTTAGTGACGGTTTTGGCAGTGTGTTAGGTTCATGATTGCACTCGATTATCTTAAAGGTCTCTTCCAACCTAGGTGATTCTGTGATTCTATGATTCTACGATTCTGTTTTCAGATTTTCTCTCTTACTATCTGGGTATGAAGTATTACTGGCAAAACTATAAATGTAAAGAAAATACAACAAATCAGATTTTCCTAGGAAAATAGATTTACAGTTATTTATTTTTACTCATCTCCAGGGAATAAGATAATACAATTTCACTGAAGAAAAAGCCAAAAATTGGAACATTTAGAATTTTAATGTAAAATCAACATGCAGTTTATGTGTCATTGACAAATCAATGTAAATTACAGAGACAAAAGAAGAGGGGGGAAAAGTATGTCTTACAATACACATTTAAAAAACAAGACCCGAAAATGTAAGGTAAAATATGTTAAAGTTTATAATTTTTATAGAGTTCTTAGCCACTTGAGGGAAGAAGAAAAATGTTATACGTAATGACCTTAGCATTTAACCACAGTTTTAGCAAACAAACATTAGAAATATCTGCTATATGCTCTGCTTACACATTACATAGGAATATATAAACGTTTTTTTAGCAAATCAGACTAAAAGACTTAGGTCCATGCCCCATTTCTGCCATGGATTAGCAGTGGTGTCTGAGGAGGAGTATAAGATCGAGGCAGGCTTCTAGTGGTTTCTGTACCTGTACAGTTTGCCAGCCTTAGGACAGCTTTCTGTGACTCAGAAACAGCAGAAGCAAAATGTTGTGTTTTTCTATGTGATTTCATTCAATAACCTTTTGAACCCATGCAAAATTTTTGTATCCAAATATTTTACAGAAAGCTGTTCCTGTTCCCTGCAGATACCTGAGCACCACTATGAAAGGAAATGCCTCCTCTTATTTGTCCTAACCGAGCAGCACCCCAAGTCTCGTTTATATCGCTGTACTGCAAACAATAAACAAACCTTCCTCAACCAGCCCTCGCAGACCACTCAGAATTTAAAAACTTTGATCATCTTTCCAGTCAGTTGTCTCTTTTCCAGGATGAAAAGACCTAATCTATTAATTGGTCCTTCAATGGAAATAATTCCGTATCCTTCTTGCCCCTGTCAGGGACTTTTTCTGCCTTCTCTGTCTGTTAAATCTTATTAGAGAACAGAGGAACAATAACTGAATATGATATTTAACTTGTAGGTACATTGTGGACTTAGAGTGAAATAATACACTTTTCTTCATTTGTTTTTGCTCCTTTCCTATTAATTCTCTGTGACTTTTTTTTTTTTAAGCTATTTTTGAACATCAGTTTAGACTGCTTTGCAGAATATTTGTTATAAACTTCTTAGAATCAATACTATGATTCCTTTTGTTTTTCAAAAGAAATATTCTTTAGATATTTAGGATAAATGACACAAAAACAGCTTATGACTTTGACCTTGTGGTAGATGCTATTGAGAATTAATTCTAATGAACAGTCCTGACATTTTAACGTTCAAAAAACTGCTGCTTAGAATAGAAAATTAAAGAAAATTAATGAATATGTAACGTTATGAACATGAATATTAATACTATCTATGTAAGTGTCGACCAGTTTGAAGATAACCACTTGGAAGTTTAACAACTTTAAAATGAAAGACAATTATTTTTCAGCTTAATTGGTGGTGTATTTCTAAGAGGTTTTTAGACTTAACTGTAACTATAGATTGCAGTTAAAAATTATAGTTGTTAAGCTGGGACTGTAGATACAAACAGTAAAAAAGTACTTTGTAACTGTGATAGTCGCAGTCCCAGTTATTTCTACAAAGACATTCAAGTACTATCAATGTCATTTTCAATATTTATTTTAATAAATATAGTTTATCATCAAGAGAACAAATATCTGGTGCCCAGACATACTAGACAGCTGAATACTAAGGAAAATTAAACAATCCATTCTCCAGTTTCCTAAGGCTCTATATGTGTATTGGAGAGAGTATACAGAAAAAATCTCCCACCAGCAGATCTTACCATTCCCACCATCATAAAGCAGAAAGAGCAAATATATCTGAAAAGATGTTGTAAGAAGCACTTTCCTAAGCTTAATCCTTTATTGCCATAAGGCTATTAGTAGACTTCAGAGTGGATTCCCTGCTGCATTGTCCTAGTAATTAGGAATGCAAGCAACAAGAAGGGTATAGATAGCAATGTGTATTACTTATGCTAAAACCTAAGCTAGATAAATAAATAAATAAATAATTTCTTCTCCAAAAAGTGGCATCCCAGGGGCTTGCGATCCTGCATTGTAAGTGTTATACTGCAACATCAGGGCCCTTAAAACAGTATTACCTTGTGGAGAAGCAGGTTGGATGAACTACTTCATCACGAAATCTGTCACCTGACTTGGTAATATATCATGGTTTCAGAAAGTTAATAATGTAAAACATGTTATGAACATGCTTAAGAGATAAATAACACTTATTTTGTTTTATTTTTATTCTTTGGTATTGGTAGATCCACAAAGCCTGTTGTTTGTGCTAAATGTTCTGCCTGGAGTGGGATTAGGTAAAAAGGAGGTTGAATATCACAGATGATAGCCCAAATTTCTCTAAGAAACGCAGGCTCTGACGAAGTTATTTGTATTTCTGCTAGTTAAGAAGAGAGAAAACCAACTGGAGAGAAATGAGAGAGGAAATTGCGCTGTGACTAGAGGTGTTCCCATAGGACTATAGTTTTGAAAACGAGGCCATAAGACCTCAAAGCGCCTGTATGTCACAGACAGAAGAGGTGGGGGAAGAGGTCCAGATCCCAAAGGATGTGTTACCAGCCCTTCTCATGCTGAGACTACTTTAAAAATCAGTAGTACTCAGTGAGCGCTGAGGAAAATGTTCAGCAGATGTAAACTGCATGAAGAAATGCAATCTCTGAGATACATATAGATGCAAGATAAGTAACACTAGAAATGTAAGTAGTGGGGAAACTAAACTAGGGTTCTGGTTTATATTTCTTTTGTTTGTGATGTTTTCACTTACGCAACAAAAAACCTGACCTGTTGTTTCAACTTTGTAGCAAGATGTCTGCCCTTAACCACTGAACAGTAAATCTTTTCTATACTATCGAGACAGTTCCACACTACAGGAGCAAAATGAAACTAAAAGATGTTGAATCAACAGTGATTCTAGAAAATGCTACTCCAGAAGAGGTATTAAATCTCATTAAACAAGGACATGCTGGTACCTTGAAAAAAAATGTGCCTAGGGTGCTGGGGATTAAGCCTTGAAAATTGGTAGAGAAGCTGCTTATTTTCTGATGATAAATTTTAGAAAGATGATTGGTAACTCCTGTGACTTTAAGCAAGCCTTAAAATGTCATATATACTTAAGCAAAAATTCCAGAAAACCAACCATTCATATATACCCTTCAGTAATTTCTAAGGATGGAAAAAGAAGAGTGGAGAAATACTTGGCATTAAAAGGCCATAGGGAGGTTAAAGTCCCCTCATCCCTTGTTGAATCTGTGCTTGAGATATAAATTTAATCTTCAAGTTTTCGTTAAGATAAAAATTTTATTACTGTTGTCATAGGACTCAGCCTTATAAATCACGGTGCATGCTTGAAGCCCTGTATTCCATTGGACATGTGTGTAGTCTGTAATGGTAAAGAAATCATACACGTTTTCTGCAGTTTTGTTACAAAGACTAGAACTGAATAACAGCATAGATGATTCAGAGAGGAATTTTTGTAAAAATGTCTCTTTATTACATCTGAAAGCCAGATAGATTTAGATGCGTAAAGCCATGCCTTGATGGCAGAATGGGGCAGTATTTTAGAGACCTTCAAGCTATTCTACAATAAGGTGACATGTCTGCTTTGTACAGCGTAGCCTTGGGGAAGCCTCAAATTAGTAGTTGCATTAGAAGGTAATTCAGTCTTTTTACCTCTACTTCCATGCCAATGCGCCCAGTCCAAAATCAATCCATTGTGCCTTACCTTGGGAACTGTGCCTTGTGTTAGGATAATCTTCTGCAATTAATTACATATCAAAAATGCATAAGACAAAATGGAATTTGCTAATGGCTCCTCAAGACTGAAGACTTTCCTTTCAGTTATGATCTTATGACCAACGTCATATGTTTGTGCTGGAGAAGCAAGGCTGCATATGCAGATATGTCAGTGAAAAAAAACAAACCCCACAACTATTTTCAACAGTTTTTCACCATAAAAATTAGAAGACATTGTTTTGCTGATGACGCTAATTAAGTACGTGACAAACACCTGTGCTCTCATGTTTTACTTTGCAGGCAAAGTATACCACTGAGAGTCAGATCTAGGGCATTGTTAAACATCACTGCCAAAAAAAAAGTCTGCCAGGACTTAAACTTTTTGTCTCAGTGCATCTACAGTCATTCTTACCTCATAAAATTTGCTACGCACTCTAATCCAAAAACACTGCAGGAACCTTATGCCCTGGCTTCTTTCCCAGTTGTTGCTGCCCAGGGAAAGTCATTTCTGCAAGGAACAGAGTACTGCAGCGAGCTCTGTTAAAGAAAAGATTTGGACAGGTTCATCCAAAAGTCTTCCAGGCCAAATACTGTCTTCACTCCCTCACCTAGAGTTTCAGCTTTGCTGGTGTGTCAAGGATCGGTATGTGGGGTTAGGGGAGCCTGTGCCCACCAGAATGTTATAACATCAGTGAAATTTTCCTGAGTCTTATTTCCCTCTTGCACTCAGCATGGACCGCACATGCAGTCCATGCAGACTATCACCAAACCTTGTACAGCAAGACGTTGGAAAAGGACATGTACTGAATCTGGTTGTCTTCCTGGGGAAAAGTATCGGTCCCCACTGCTATGCATGCTACTATCCATGTGCCTTTAGGAGAAATGTGTAGGGAATCACTAGCTCATTACTCCCTCTTAAAAAATGAGACAGAGATTACTCCCTTCCTAATACTACCTAGAAGCTACTCTTGGTTCAGATTAAATTTGGATCTCTGAAATTAAACCTATGTAAACAAGACTTCAGAAATTTTTTTTCTGGGAAAAATACTGCAAATCCTTTATTGCAAACTCTAATTCACTGATCTCAGCAAGTGTCATTCAAGACATATTTTAAGCCTAATCTAAGATAGGTTCTGAGAAAGTCCCTTTTGGATTCTCAATAGATATACTAGAATCATCATAGAATAGCCCAGGTTGGAAGGGACTTCAAAAGATTGTCTGGTCCAAATTTTCATAGGAAAGGAAGCCTAGATGAGATTATCTAGCACCCTGTCCAGTGATGGGGACTCTACCACATCCCTGGGGATGTTGTTAGGGTGAATAGTTGTTCTCACTGTAAAAAAATTTTCTTTCTTATATCAAGACAAAACTTCTCCCAGTGCAGCTGGTATCCATTGCTCCTTATCTTCTCCATGTGGCTCCTTGTGAAGAGAGAGCCTCTGTCCAATTTGTAGAGGCCCTTTAAGTACTGGAATATTGTGGTGAATTCCCCCCTGAGCATTCTCTTCTCCAGGGAGAAAAGACTTAGCTCCTTCGGGCTTTCCTTATAGGTCAGGTTCACCAGCCCTTTGATCATCTTTGTGGCACTCCTTTGGACCNCCATGTGGCTCCTTGTGAAGAGAGAGCCTCTGTCCAATTTGTAGAGGCCCTTTAAGTACTGGAATATTGTGGTGAATTCCCCCCTGAGCATTCTCTTCTCCAGGGAGAAAAGACTTAGCTCCTTCGGGCTTTCCTTATAGGTCAGGTTCACAGCCCTTTGATCATCTTTGTGGCACTCCTTTGGACCCTCTCCAGTCCGCCCATGTCTTTCCTTAATTACAGAGACCAGAACTGGACACAGGTGCGGCCTGATAAGCACTGAATAGAGTGGGATGATCATGTCTCTATCTCTGCTAGTAACGTCCCTGTAGATGCAGCCCAGAATCCGATTTGCCTTTGATGCTGCTGTGGCACACTGCTGACATGTTCAGCTTGTTGTCCACAAGGTCCCTCAGGTCCCTTTCAGCAAGGCTGGTCCCCAGATACACAGACCCTAATACAAGAGATGGGGTACAGCAGCCTGAGGGACAGTTGGATGAAGCTGGACTAACAAGTCTTAAACACAGTTGGGTACCTTAAAATTTATGGTTTCTGGTCTTGGAACAATTGCACTAAGTGTGGTCTTGAAGAAGAATATTCATCTGAAAATTAGTAAAATTAAAATTCTTAGGCAAAGTTCTACAAAACTCTTACATTTAAGAGGTTGTTAATTATTTTAAAAAAGTTTGATTCTAACTCAAACGAAAGTAGTAATATTCAAAAATCCTAGAAATCATGTTTTTGAAAAGGAAAGGAAGAGTCTCCTCAAATAATTCAGAATAACTCTCCAGGGTCTAAATGGTCAATTAGAGCTAGCACAATTTTGAGTAGATGCACGTATTATGGGTAAAATACCTTAAGGTGGCATATCCAAGTGCCAGAGATACACTTCGTTTCAATACAGTTAGGTCACAGCACTCAGAATGGAAAAATCATTTCACTGAACATCCCATCGTATTTGTGGCTTGAGACTTTTTATCAATGTGAGTAATGCCCCAAGATATGTGATGTTCATCTCCTCTTGCCTCTAGTTCCCCTTGGAGTAACTAACATCCGGAAGAACTGATTACTGAAATCCTGGCTGATATTAAGACAAGAGCAGCATGAGTGATTGCCTTTTGATCACGTGAGCAAAAAGAGGGTTATGGTGACTTATAACTGATATATATTCTAAGACTATTTGATGCTTCTACAATTCAGATAGTTTTTATCAAAATCAAAAAAGAAAGGGGTTAAACTTCTTAGAGCTCATGATTCATACCTCATACATAGGAGTTTGGCTAAATTGCAAAGTTATTTTCTTCGCATTTTCTCATCCTTGGCATCAGTTACACCAGTAAAGAATAACCCTATCTCAGGTGTCTTGTCACATCTGGCAAATTCATTTTATCTTTGAAGTAGATCTGTCCCTGTCATGTCCCTTCTCTGAAAGACTTCCAAAAATGTGCAGACTCTTTTGTAGACATTTCTCTTGTGTATAAGAAAATGAATAAACATATATGGATGTTCATATGTCTACAAATATGTGTTTTAGGTATAAAATCAAGCTCAAAACAGCAATAATTTCTCAGAAGTGTTGTGGATAATGGGTTTTAATTCCTTCACTTTAATACAATTGTCATACTAGAAAGAAGTATATTTTGGGGATTACTTAACCAGGATTACTTAACCATCACCCCTAATTTCTGTCAAATAGTTTACTAAACAGACAGAATGATCAATTTAAGCTGTTAAAAATTAAGTGAATTGAAATATTGTCATTTATGTCTTCTTTTTCAAATCCTTTGTCTCTCAGACAGCTTTCACAAATTTTAAACATTTATTTTTAGAAAGTGAAAGCCTAGAAGCTCACACCATCTAATTTCTATTATTTTATACTGTTGTGTCTCTAAGCAATTCCATCAAAATGAGTTAATACCAAGGCAAACCAAAAGACACTAAGCATGATGTCTCACTCAGTTTAGGAAACTTAATCTATAAGAGTATGAGAACAAAAATAAAAACAAATATTTAATTCATCTTTATTTAATAAGACTTAATGAAAGACAATTTTCTGCTCCTTTTCATAGGATGACAGGTATTAAGGTTAATTGTCTGTTTAAATTACAGTTTGAGCATTCTGATTTTTCCTTTTCTTAATCATGACTTTCTATAAGTGGGATGAGGTCTTTCCTTCCTGCCATATACATTGCTGTAGAGGAAAATCTAACCTCCAGAGTCCTAGTCTTTTTCAATCTTTTCTGATTTAATGAGTTAAATCCTCTTAGTATTTTCAGAAAATTTGAAATTTTTATTGATTATTCTTACCTGCTTAGACTTCTGAGTATCTCATGAAAATACGGCTTACCATTCCTTGCAATCAATTTGTCTTCTACTGCTAACCTCTAAAAATTAAGGGGGTAATTTTTTCTTTTAAATATTTTTTTTTAGCTAATGTATCATATACTCCTAGATAGGAAGGTCCATATGATATTACTAAAAGGAAGAGGGAACCCAGAGTGAACTTAAGTGGTGGGTCAATGATTTTCCATAATAGGAATTAGGGATTAACTCATTCTCTGTTTCCAGACCAGTCCAACTCACTCTCTACCAGACAGATGTGTCCCAGAGGAAGGCAGTCCTCAACAGTGTGAATGCCAACCACACATGCCACTTAGACTCAGCACTACTCAGCAATAGTTTTACAGCTTGAGGCTATGATTGCACTAGCAAACTTAACATAGACAAGACACAGGATTAAGCACTGGTGAGTCCATTACCTGGTAGTGTGCTCACTGGTGCTGGGTCAGTAATCATTCCTGCAGTCTGGAGTTGCAGTAGCCCTGTGTAACACCTTGGCATACTTCAGGGGATAAAATGGGACAGAGAAGTCTTGATGAAACCACTTCACTTTTTGAGGGGGAAGGGAATAATCTAAGCATGGGGGCCAAGCCACGCCATGTGGCTTGATTTCAGGGTCATAGCATGTACCCTAGTTCCTTGTATTTACCTGTTAGACTATGGCTGAGAACACATATCCGTGTGGGACATAGAGAGAAGGATAAAAGGAAGACAGAGGAGAAGATATTTGTGTAGCTTTGAGGAGGAGTGTTTAAAGGCTTGCGGGGACCAAGAAGGGGATAAGAACTAAAGTACTTACTGAACCCAAGAGTTTTAAAACTGGTCCGAACAGCAGATCTATACCAGGAAGTACACATAAATAGTGGAAGATACAGTCAGCAAAGCCTCAAGACAGAATATTTTAGGGGCAGCATCTTAGTTAAAAAAAAAGGGAGAAAAATACCAAGAGAATTGACTTCAGGCCAGGCACAGTACAATCTCTTTATAAGAAGTTTAAAATATATTTTATTTCACGATGCATAATTTATGTAGTATAAGCATAATCTAAAAAGTCTTATGCTACCAGACTCCATGAACAGATGGGGAGAGAAGTAATTTTGTCTGTCTCTTCCTAGTTGACCCAGCCACCCATCCTTCTGATGAGGATACAGAAGTGTTTGACTTTCAGGACACAATAGGAGCTGAGTTTTCCATGACTACTTCATGCAGGCCTCACTTTGCAGGTGTATGCTCTGTTGGAATCAATTCGCTTTTCATGTGATAATGTTGTGTTATCCTAGACACAGCAGAATAACCCTTATTTGGAAATTTTTAAATATTACAGATACATTAGAAGATTGTTATCTTTTGACTCCAGACTATTTGTTTCTTTGAAGGGAGTATTCATTTTTAAGGACAGATTCTAGGAACCCACCTGCCATTTAGGGAATTTAGTATGCTTCATTTACAAGATCCTGATTACCATATTCTACAATCTAGTAATGAAGTTCATTTAAGAAACTGAATGAGATTTTGAGTCCCATCAGTTTAAATTGCGTCTACTTTAAAAACAAGATTAAAATATTCTTAGGCTATTATCTTAAGATAGAACCATAATAAAAATTTACCTGTTCAACCTCAAAACAGAGTTTTGTTATATATGAATGTGTGATGAACTTTTCCTATCTACTTTAACACAAGTTATTGACTGTTTTTTTCAGTGTTTTTTTTTCACTAATTTATAACAAACTAAAGATATAGATGTGATTTTACCATTGATTTTAAATATATCATTATGAATACTAATAGTAATAAGTTTTACTCTATTCATAAGTTAAGAAAGGAAACGAACAGAAATAATACTTTTTTATGGTTGTAATTTTTGGCTAGTAAGATTGAAATTAAAGTGCAGATTTCCAAAGCTCAAAAAGTGAGATGAACTTGCACAGTTTTAGAACAAGGACTCCACAGCAATTAATTTCATCTCTCTAAGTATCAATGAGGGGATTAGAGAGACTTTAATGCTCAGAAAAGAGCCGATATAATTTTGTTTATTACTAAACTTGTATCATAGAGCTCAGATTTTGATTAGCACTCAGTTATGCCCAAATCTAAGTCGGTTCAAATTTTGCTATAAACTCCAATCAGAATAAATCCACATAAACTCTAAAAGTTTTTGAAATCCTGAGTTGAAAGGGAAAGAAGAAACCATCTGGAATCATTGCCTGATGCATATAACTAGCTCGCATAATCACATCATGCTTCTTTTTAGGTACTCTTCTTTTGTCTTAAATGTGTCCATTACTCTTTAGTGTGTGATAGTTGAATCTTCATTTTAGTTGGACAGTAAGGGCTTCAAGACAGGAAACATATCTTTACTAATCTGTGCTATTTCTATATTACAAATAGCACTATCAGAGACTTAATGGATGTCAAGAATATAGGTGCAATATTATTTTATGACTAATTATTTTTTCTAATATTTGCAAATAATCTTTTCTTAGTTCCCTAAGGAGACATTATAAAAGCCAATTTTTAATAAACCTTACAGTTTGTAGTAATGTTTACCTTGAGGAGTAATATTTGTAAATTACTAAATGCCCAACTAACCTTCATATTGCAAAGTACTCCTTTGTATTACTTCCACTACAGTGTGTTCATTGCATTTAGGTTTATTATTACAATTATTTTTTAAGTTTAATAATTCCCCATTGGGATAGATATATTACAATGATAAACTGTTCAGTTTCATGTTCAAAATGCTGAGACTCTGGAACCATACCTCTTTACGGTCTTTGGACTGCTGCACAATTTTGTCACTTCTAGGCATATAATTTGAACTCTGTAGGATTCAGCATCTCAGGATGTTTTCAAAGCAACCTACATACCCAAAGTTCTGGCTTCTCAAAAAAGGCATTGAAACTGCTGGTGATAACCATCATGTTAGAGTCTAAAGAGAAGCAGATTTAAGTAAACAGGTTGCATTATTATCATTAACTTTGTCATAATTAGACATGTGTGAAAATGTTAATAAGAAGCAGTTTGGAAAAATACATGGATATACGTGTGTGAATGTGTGCATGTAAATATATACACATGCATGTAAAAATGCATATAAATACATATATGTGTGTTTGTGTTGTGAGTATGCATGTGTGTGTGTGTTTATGTACAGTTGTGAAATAATTCAAATTTCCAGGGACAATGAAAAACGTGGGAACCCCAGAGTAAGAATATATGTGTGACCCAGAATGTATTAAAGTTATCTTGAACCATACATGGCAAAACATTAATAAAAACCCACATCTTAAAAGAATAGTAAGCTTCACCTGAAAAAAAGATGACTCTGTTAATTGGTTCAAATTTGAACTGATTATCTGAGATTGGATGATCCACAGATGTGCAAGTTATCTATAAATATTTTTAAGATTTGCTAAATAATTACAAGTAGAAGCGCTATCAAATTATAGAAAAGAGAGGTCTTCTGTGGGAAAGGAAAACCGTTTAGCTCTGTGTCATGGTTTAACCCCAGCTGGCAACTAAGCACCGTGCAGCTTCTTACTCACTCCCTCCCCCTCCCCCCCACTGTGGGATGGGGAGGAGAATGGGGAACAAAAACCCAAACCAAAGTTGTAGGTTGAGATAAAGACAGTTTAATACGACAGCAAAGGAGAAGATGATGATGGTGATGATGATAATAATAATAAATAATAATTATATAAAACAAGTGATGTGCAATAGTGAGATTTATCTGCGGATCCTGAGAGAACCGGTGGATGAAGTTGCCAAGACCCTATCCACCATATTTGAGAAGTCATGGCAGTCTGGTGAAGTTCTTACTGACTGGAAAAGGGGAAACATAACCCCCATTTTTGAAAATGGTAGAAAAGAAGACCCGGGGAACTACAATGCCTTAATTTCTGAGAACTGTGGGTTGTCAGTTCCAACATATAGGTCACTGCAAAAATCTGTATGTACATCATAATCAGTCAGTTAATCATACCTGAAGTATTTCCACTGAGATGTTTTGAAAACAAATATACAACAAAAGATAGTGAGGTACCTAAGTGTTGAAACACTGGGGATCTAACAGCTACCTGACAGACTTAAGGAAGCGTGGATAGAAGTTATGAAAAGTACATTTTAAGTGGATAGCCCTGAAATACACAGTCAGGGTCTGAAAAGAATACAGTAACTGCAAGTCATGTATTAACTGTAAAGAAAACGTGGTTTAGAGAAAAAGCCAATTATTTTTGTTTACTAAGAAAACACATTTTGGTGATGAAAACCTATTTAAAATGAAAAAAGGAAAAAGACAAAATGTATTTGAAGTTACTGCAGATCATTATGAATTTAGTACACATTTGAACTTGAAAACTGTAGTTGTATCCACTTCTAATTGATAACTTGCTGACTGGTATTAAAAATAAAACAGCTGCTTTCCTTTGCAAAAAAGAATATGTTGTTGTTAAATTTATAGAGGCAGAACATGTGCGTTCAAAAGACTGAAGTTACAAAATAGTCTTTAATACCCTCAACAATCTTCCGTTAGCATATTTATAAGCCTAAGCCTCATCAGCACTTAAATCATGAAACTTTAAAATGCAGAACACAAAGAAAATAACTAGCGAAAAAGATGAGAGGAAAAGTATTATTGTTATTATTATTATTAATAATAATAGTAATAGTAATGATGATGATGTTTAGGAGAACGGAAAAGCATAAGAATGAGGACAAAACACCGTTCTGTAATTTAATATAAATAAAAAAAAAATAAAGCTGCAAGAAAATGCAAGCATGAAAAGCAAAAATAGTCTAATAAAAATGTTAGACTTCAGAAGCTCTGGGTTTTTGACTGTCATGGAAGATTCCTTTTACCTTTTGCACGTAGGATATACATTATCACATTCAATTAATTTTCTGTGTTCTTGATGTACACAATGAAAATTTAATATGAAAACTGAAGCCCAATTTATGCTCACAGAAACTAAATGTCACTTATTATGCTGCAGCAGCCACACATTATGGTTTCTGAGAAGAAGTAATTACACTAATACGGAACAGGCCAGATTGCCCAGAGGACCTCAGTCTATCAGAATGTGTGAGCCCCTCTTTCAGGTTAAGTGTGAATCATACACATTGAAGCCATTGAAAACGCATACCTACATTCTTATCATGCTTAAGTGCTTTATTCTATGGGTAATTAGGCTTCCAGTTTTATTTTCCCACTTTTGTTTACCAGCAACATCAGGCTTGATTCATTTGCTGAAATGTATAGCAGACTTTGAGATGCTGTTGCAACAGGGTTGGAAGGACTTTGGAAAACCCATGCTACACCTGGACCAGGACTGGATGTCAGATGAGGTACTTGAGGAAACTTCAGAGGGCACTAAGCCACTACGTGCAGGGGAGACAATCAACCTCTACCCTTTACTGTAATTCACCTTTGAACAAAGAGCATTTACAGACAGCCTTCAAGCGAGAATTTTCTCTTGGCTGCAAACAGGCCATAATGGTGCGTACTGATCCCTCTAGTCACACCTCATGTTGCCATGCACTGCTACGCAATGTCACTGAAACATGGCATAAAACTCTTCTTACTCTCCTGAATATAATGATTGTGTCCACAGGACATTTCTGACAGTAGGTCAAAAGGTTCCCTCACAGAAAAGCAGAGGGAATCCTTACTAAAAGAGTGATAACTCTCAATGGCTACCATCTAAAAGTTACTCGTGTCTTCTTAGTCCTCCAGTCTCCTTCCATAGTTAATGGAGACACAAAGATTCCTCATAAGGGCAAATAATCCTATGTATAAAATTAAGCAACTATTTTTAATATAGGTTGAACAATGATATGTATGTGTCTCTCTTTTTTTGACTGACTAAGGTTAAATTATTATACGGTATTATCCTCATCTTTACTTACATCAGGGACAAAAAAATTATCTTCAAAATTAAATAGGTATTTATTGATGTAGAAATGTGAAGACATCTTTTCTGTCACTGTGCTTATCTTGAGTACCTATACATCTATTGCTCTGACATTTTCACTAATTGTAATTAATGCTTGATTTGATGATTAAATTCCGGTCCCACTCTTTTCTTTCTCTAGGAGAGGGTATGAGTGGGTGGTTGTTAACATCTTAATATCAAAATATTAACTTTCTGGCCTTATTCATTCATTCAATTCTCCTACCTCCAAGGTAGCAATGATTCAGCTCAGCATTGGATTTTCAGAACTTTGTAACAAACTAAACCAAAGTTCAAGTTTTGCAGAAAGCTTTTTAAAATCTTTGACATTGTCAATATGCTTGTTGCATTTCCAAGTATCTCCCACATCACTCTGGTAAACTATTCTGTTGTCAGGGTAAAGACGAAAAAACTTTCAGCCAGGTGGACTTACTGGTTGAACCTTTGCAGATGGGAGAAGGAAGATGGAACACCTACGAGAGAGACCACCAATGCTTATGAAGTATAGAAACAGCCAGAGGGTGCGCTCCTGGCAGTGATAACAAGAATCCAGTATGTTTTGACAAGCACAGTGACCTCTTCACATAGCCTGAACTCTTTGCTAAGGCTTTGTAAAGAACAGATGCTTAAGGCTCAATGTTAACCATGTTTAATTTTAATAAATTGCTAACCCTGTGTGTATTCAATATACTTATGTGCAAGTATGTAATTTCATTAATTTAAAATGCACAGCTATATAGTCCTTGTTCCCACAAAAGACCTCAGACATTTTACAGACCATGTTAATTATGAATCATTGAGATAAGCCAGAAGGTTTGTAAAATAAAATACAGTGGGTTTATGACAGCAGTCAGCTGGTCCATCACACAATAAATACATGTCTTGGCTAGAGGATTTTAGGACATTTCCATGGATTCTGTCAAATTACTGTTTGCCATAAGAATAAGATTTTTGAATGCTTGGTACTGCCAAAGACATACTAAAACCAAGCAACTGTTGAGTCCAGATAACACCCGGGCTATTTTCAAGGACAGGAAACCAGAGAACCAGACAGAACCAACAAACCCATGGGCTGGATACTATTACACTGATACTCAAGGGCAGAGCGTTGCTTAAAAAAGTAATTGATTGGGATTTTTGCATGGGGAACCATCTTTCTTAAACAGAATGGTCACTTGCTGGCTGGATGGAGACAGAAGTCTGTGCTGCAATGGTCAATGTCATCTCCAGCTGGAAAGCAACTGCCTGCTCTGTCTGGATGTCTCAAATGTCCTGTGAACTCCCACATGACACAACGTTTTTCTGCAGGTATCTGAAAGCTCTCTGTACAGAGTAATTTAAGTGTTTAAAGTTAGATGTCTAGAGGCATTTTAGATATCTTACGGTATCTTTCCTGATTTGAAGATGCAACTTCACAGATCTCTCATAAATCTTATGTCAGAGGTGCTAGGTCGATGCAAATATCTCAGGTATTCCAGCACATCTAAAATTGCTGTAAATATATATGTTTTGGCATTTTGATTTCTTTCCTACATTTATACATCTACATTTAGTTGTATATAGTCCAATACTGAGAAATACTGTGAGGGATTCGATTCTGTCTTCTAGTGGTTTCAATTAATCTGAACTCTTTTTGAACTCTGTGTCAGGATGAAATGAATCCAGTCCTAAAAATATTGGTTTTGTTTTGCATTTTAGCGCTAAAGATGACCCCTTGTTTTGACAAACAGAGCATTTAATCACACAGGTTTTAATAACATGAATGAATGTTGAATTGCTTTAGGCAGTATACGTACCTTTTACAGACTCTGCCAAACATAAAAATTTCCAGACTGCCCTGAAGGAAATAATGTTCCAACAGTGTAGAAGCAATGTATCTCAGTACAAAAGCTTGTAAGAAGGAAAGATGAACACATTTTGAAACACAACTGATTTCAGTATCTCACACTCTCATACCCACAAGCCCCGAGACACGTGTAAGCNATAATGATTGTGTCCACAGGACATTTCTGACAGTAGGTCAAAAGGTTCCCTCACAGAAAAGCAGAGGGAATCCTTACTAAAAGAGTGATAAATCTCAATGGCTACCATCTAAAAGTTACTTGTGTCTTCTTAGTCCTCCAGTCTCCTTCCATAGTTAATGGAGACACAAAGATTCCTCATAAGGGCAAATAATCCTATGTATAAAATTAAGCAACTATTTTTAATATAGGTTGAACAATGATATGTATGTGCCTCTCTTTTTTTGACTGACTAAGGTTAAATTATTATACGGTATTATCCTCATCTTTACTTACATCAGGGACAAAAAAATTATCTTCAAAATTAAATAGGTATTTATTGATGTAGAAATGTGAAGACATCTTTTCTGTCACTGTGCTTATCTTGAGTACCTATACATCTATTGCTCTGACATTTTCACTAATTGTAATTAATGCTTGATTTGATGATTAAATTCCGGTCCCACTCTTTTCTTTCTCTAGGAGAGGGTATGAGTGGGTGGTTGTTAACATCTTAACATCAAAATATTAACTTTCTGGCCTTATTCATTCATTCAATTTTCCTACCTCCAAGGTAGCAATGATTCAGCTCAGCATTGGATTTTCAGAACTTTGTAACAAACTAAACCAAAGTTCAAGTTTTGCAGAAAGCTTTTTAAAATCTTTGACATTGTCAATATGCTTGTTGCATTTCCAAGTATCTCCCACATCACTCTGGTAAACTATTCTGTTGTCAGGGTAAAGACGAAAAAACTTTCAGCCAGGTGGACTTACTGGTTGAACCTTTGCAGATGGGAGAAGGAAGATGGAACACCTACGAGAGAGACCACCAATGCTTATGAAGTATAGAAACAGCCAGAGGGTGCGCTCCTGGCAGTGATAACAAGAATCCAGTATGTTTTGACAAGCACAGTGACCTCTTCACATAGCCTGAACTCTTTGCTAAGGCTTTGTAAAGAACAGATGCTTAAGGCTCAATGTTAAACATGTTTAATTTTAATAAATTGCTAACCCTGTGTGTATTCAATATACTTATGTGCAAGTATGTAATTTCATTAATTTAAAATGCACAGCTATATAGTCCTTGTTCCCACAAAAGACCTCAGACATTTTACAGACCATGTTAATTATGAATCATTGAGATAAGCCAGAAGGTTTGTAAAATAAAATACAGTGGGTTTATGACAGCAGTCAGCTGGTCCATCACACAATAAATACATGTCTTGGCTAGAGGATTTTAGGACATTTGCATTGATTCTGTCAAATTACTCTTTGCTATAAGAATAACATTTTTGAATGCTTGGTGCTGCCAAAGTCATACTAAAACCAAGCAACTATTGAGTCCAGATAACATCCAGGCTGTTTTCAAGGACAGGAAACCAGACNGTCAGGATGAAATGAATCCAGTCCTAAAAATATTGGTTTTGTTTTGCATTTTAGCGCTAAAGATGACCCCTTGTTTTGACAAACAGAGCATTTAATCACACAGGTTTTAATAACATGAATGAATGTTGAATTGCTTTAGGCAGTATACGTACCTTTTACAGACTCTGCCAAACATAAAAATTTCCAGACTGCCCTGAAGGAAATAATGTTCCAACAGTGTAGAAGCAATGTATCTCAGTACAAAAGCTTGTAAGAAGGAAAGATGAACACATTTTGAAACACAACTGATTTCAGTATCTCACACTCTCATACCCACAAGCCCCGAGACACATGTAAGCAGTTTGCAAGCACGCAGGCACTAAGACACCTGTATCCAGGTAGTCTGTGCAGGGTTGCTTGCAACAACATGGAGGAGACAGGGCTTTGGGTGTCAAGTCCCTCTCCACACTTCCTGGGTTCCTCCTGGGGGAGTGCTGGTTTTGGCTGTGACTCATCGTACCCTTTAAAAGCTGACAGTGATTAATCTCTCTATCCTGCCCACCTCTGTGTGTCCTCATGATTTAGTCCCTGTCTCTGTTTCAGATCTGGTTGTCCTGAGCAATTGCAGGTAGTGTTGTGCTAGGATCTTGTTGATCTGTTACTGTGTTAGGAATACATGACATTTTTATAATTCGTATTCCACTGATATTTTGCCCCCGTGTGTTCACATTCACTCTCCAGACATATTAATGTAAAACATTCTTACTGCAAATTTCCACAGCTCTAGAAGATTCGGGGGGCATTGGTTTTCTAATACATTGTTACTTTTTGAAACCTGCTAGCAAAAAAATGAAAGCCACATTTAATGATTCATAAGTTTTCATCTCAAAAGATTACCAAGCTCCTGCTGTTGCCTCTCAGTATTCCGCAGTATAGTACGGTAAACTCTCCACTTTCCTGGCCGTGGATTAAAAATGAAGATTACAATTCAGTTCCTTCTACACGTAATGATAGATTATCAATGCCTGATGGGCAGGGACATCCTGATCTGCCTTGGCCTAGGGGCAGGAGAGGCTCACCTGCAGAGAAGCAGGCGGTGCTTTCACAGACCTATGTCAGAGGCTAGCTGGTGTGATGCTGGCCGGTGCCCTTATGCTTGAGGCAGGGAGCAGGCAGAAGCAGGGTAAGTCACCGAAGCAGAAATTTCCTTGCCAACTGTGTGGCTACAGATGCCCTAGTCATGGTCTGACAGACATCTGAAGGTCTTACCAAGAAGTAAAGCGACAAATCCAGGGGCTAAGGAACAAGGAAAGGAACAGCCCTTTCCCATGGGGGTGCTGCATGGACAGGGGAGATGGTGACTCCTGCTAGCACTCACTAAGTGTTTTCCAAGCAATAGATGCCTGGGGCTCTGACCATGCTCCTCCCCTCACAAAGTGCTCGGGTAGCAATGACTCTTGACAGTGCCAAGCTGGGCAGCTGCCAGCTGGAGTCATCTCAGAGACCTCTACCAGATGCTCTCTTGCTTAGGTCCATTTGCCCTTGGTTACCTTGTTTGGTGTCATTGTCAGCCTCAGCTGCTGTGGCCACCAAACCATTTGTTTCTCCAGGCCACGGCATCTCCTTTGTCCTTCCTTTGATACCAAAGGCACCCACTGGTTCTGCGCTGCCTTGAGGGACACCACTGCCATGTAGGAGTGTGACCACTATGCTGTCCTGGGCAACTGTGTCCACTCAGAGTCACCCAGGCTAGAGCCAGTGGCCAGGCAAGGCCTGGTGATGGGTGCTCAGGGTGGGGTTGGCAGCGTCTCTCTGCCCACAGGAGGGCTGGGGGCACCACTCTGGTCTCTCCTGCCCAGGATGTGTGGGACTGTACTGCTGACCTTCCTGCCTCTCTTTGCAGTCCCCAGTACACAGTTAGAGTTAGCCAGCACCAGCAGAGCCAGCTAGGTTGCGTCATCCCACACCTCTCCAGCTCCTGAGAGCAGCAGCAGGTCAGACCAGACTGGGCCAGACCAAAGGCCAGGCCAGGTACAACATTGGCCACAAAATGTTTACAAATGCCCCTGAAGAGCCACCACTTCCCCACCTCAACAAGACTCCCATTGGCAGCTCTGCAGGTTGAGGCTTGTGGCAGCCCCAAGGGATGGCAATGGTACCCAGACCCTGCCAGAGGAATATGCCATGGGGCTGGTTGCATGAGTCCAACCTGGTGTACTGACTCACCTGAGAGGGACACTGTCCTCCAGTCACAGGGAACCATGCTAGGTCTTACTGTCAGTAAAGAGAATTATATTCTCACATTGTGGCAAGAGCTATGGAATTTAAGTTATACATTAGATTTAAGGATGAAAGCTCACTTTGTTAAAATTGTGGTGCTGATGGATTCAGACTAAAACCAAGTGCACTAACGTCATTAATTCTTTGGTGGCCCAGGAGCACCCCAGTTTGTCTCTGCATTGATGAAGAAATGAAGGGATTCCAGATGATGGACCAACTTGAGAAAATGTCCATTCTTCATATGTTAGCTGGAGACTTAAAAGGTTTTCACCTGTTAAATTTTTGTTCAAACTACTCACCTTGCAAAATTCAACAACATGAATTTACAAATAAACATTGTGTCAGAGAAATGCTATTTCTTTTTGGTGTTAAACCAAAATATAAAGTCACCTGAGGCTTGTGTTAGGTTTTGCTCTTATATGGTTCTTATTTTAAAACATTATATTAATAATCAAACTGATGTTATGATATCACATGTTGAATGCAATCATACTCACAGGTCGTGTTACTTCAAACAAATATTGGTCTACTGTGCTGGTTTTGGCTGGGATAGAGTTAATCTTCTTCATAGTAGATAATATAGCGCTGTGATTTGGATTTGTGCTGAAAACAGTATTGATAACACAGGGATGTTTTTGTTATTGCTGAGCAGTGCTTACGCAGAGTCAAGGCCTTTTCTACTTCTCACACCACCTCACCAATGAGTAGGCTGGAGGTGCACAGGAAGTTGGGAGGGGACACAACTGGGACTGACTCCAGCTCACCAATGGGATATTCCATGCCATATGATGTCATTCTTAGCAATAAAACTAGGGGGCAGGTTGGCAGGGACGCTGCTTTTCGGGGACTGGTTAGGCATCAGCTGGTTAGTGATAAGCAATTTTTTCATTTGCATCACTTTTATTTCTTCGGTTTTATTTCTTTGTCTTTGTTATTTTCCTTTTCATTGCATTATTATTATTATTGGGTTTTTTTTTTTCCAATTATTAAACTTTTTTAATTTCAACCCATGAGTTTTCTCACTTTTACCCTTCCGATTCTCTCCCCTTATCCTGCTTGGGGGAGCAAGCGAGCAGCTATGTGGTGGTTAGTTGCTGGCTGGGGTTAAACCGTGGCACCTACTTAGGCTAAAAAAATTAATTTTTTTTTAATAAGAAATGATACTAGTACATTGGTTCTTAAAAGAAGGCACTGTGTGCTTCTTTCAGTAGACTTTCAGATCTTGCCATCCTCTTAGTTGAGTGGGTTAGCTTTCTTAGCCAGCTATCCTGTTAGTCTTGTGGAGAGAAGATTTAGTTTTCTTTGTCTAATTTTGCTTTTGTTTAATATGGAATTTTTTGGTGTAAATAAACTCTAGAAAAAAACCAATTTTTGCCTCTGTGTACGTATGCTCCTGTATGTATACAAGTGTGGGGATGAGGCTTTTCTGTAGAAGATTTTTTTCAAATAACAATGTGATATAAAAAGATACAAGATCAAAACTGTGTCACTCACCTAAAACAACCTGTCCTTCAGACCCTTCGTTATTATACATGCCATGCTTGGCTGATTGCTTCCCTTAAGTCTCCTGTCACAGAACAAATGGAAATAGATCCTTTCTATAACACAGAGCAAATGTTGCCTCCAGGTACAATACTGTGACATTTTACAAAAAGACATCTTTTTTCAGGATATCAGATTCTCAGTGATTTATTATCTGAAGTTTATATTCCCATGTTCCTTTTCATCTGTCAGGTTGACTATTATATGTTGATACACATTACCCCCAGCACTGTTTCATTTACTTAAGACACGGAAACCTGTATTTACTAATGGTAATAGTGAAAAGCCTTAATGTTAAGCTACTAATGATGCCCAAAATCATTTACTTATACCTTGGCATTGAAAGTATTGGATCTCAACTTATCACATTTAGCTCAGTTACAGTTTAAAAGCAAGGACTTCAGAAATATATTTTGTAATGATACGGTGAAACTCCATTGAAAATAGCTTGGGCACTGTCCCATGAATTCTTTCTTTATATGGGGATGTTGAATGTTGCAACAACTGTGAAAGAATCATGGAATCAAAAGCTGCACAGCAAACTGTTTTCTTTGATGCAAGCTTTAGACAATATGACTTAGTTCACTCCTTATTTATGAAGCTGCTAAGAACTCTTGGTATGCTTGTAAAAACAGAAATAGTAAGTGGGAAAGGTAGCGTTATGCAGAACGCAAGGTAGTATCTGTGTTTCTACACAAATACCCAAAATAAAATGCCATGAAAGAAATAAATGATAAAATTTTGCCTGAAATTCATAATAGAACTCATTTTGGAGCTGTATAGGCCAGGTATTTCCTTTGTTTCTTTTTAGAAAACTGTTAGATTTTGGGACATTTTAAGTAAATTTCCAGATAGCAGTGTGACTGGCAGTGAAAAGTAAAAGTATTTCTCAGTGTAAGTTCTTTGTTTTAAAACCACAAAGAATTATCTATTAGAATAGTTGGCCTCAAATGAGTAACTTCCTTTTTCATAAATTTCAGTCAAGTTATCATTTCCCAATACACTGTGCTTTCTTGGTGTGACAGATCAATAAACCCCTACAGTGGAAGAAAGATAGACAAGGACAACATGCTCATGAAGCTCAGAGAAAATTGTAGGGAATTACTGACCACAGCTGTTGCAAATAAAGCTGAGATTATCTCAGCACAAAGGGAACCAGCGTTGGCTTTTATTTTAGATAAGTGGCTACAACAGTTGAGTGGATCAACTGGCTATACTAGCTGACCAAATCAAGTAGTAAGTCAGCCAGCTGTGTTACTGTTTGTCCCTGAGTTAACCAAAAGATTATTAATATCTTCTTGAATTAGTCAGACCAGTGTGCTGGGGTAGGTTCTACATATGGCTTAGTCCAATGTTCAGTATAGAAAATGAAAAATCAACAAAAAGAACTTGGAAGAGAACAATGGGCTTGAGGTGGTTTAAACACATATACTCCTTTCCAGATTTCGCAGATACCCAGTATCATGATGGTGAGTGTATTATAGAGATTGATAATGAGAATCATGTTTATATTGTAACTCAAATGTACATTGCAATTATGGTATTCTGCTAAGCGTAATTTGTGTTTGTATTGTGATTTAAGTACATTGCTGCATTGCTCTGTTAATGTTAAATATCTTCAAGCAAGTAAATTTGATGTTAATCATTAAACCCTCCACATGAGGAATGTCTGAAAGAATCTGGTCAGGGAGTGTTAGACTCTGATATTTAGTTTGGTGGCATCTTGTCTTTATGTATAAAGAGCAAGCCCGGATTCCTTTCCATTGGAAGCACCTTCATAGGAAGCTTTTCATGGACCATGAAATCCCAAGTCTCTCCAGTATTTTGGTGAAGCTGAGCTGTAATGCAGAAAAAGAACACAAAAGTTTGAGGAGTCAGAGGCAGAGCAAGTGAAAGAAAGTATAGCTATTGAACTTAATAGTTACACCGTGCAGTAGAAAGACTCGTGGATTCAGGATTCCTACTCAGGTGTTTGCCTATATGCTTAGCTAATGACTGTTTAAAGCATTCTTTTTTTGAGGGGAAAGGATAAGAAAGGTTATAAGCACAACCCTATGGCATAAAACTACCAGCATTACCTCTTAAATTAAAAAATCTTCACGCTGTTTTCCCAACGAATAACCATAAGGACTTCTGGAGAGAGTAACAGCTCTAGCTCTTTGTATGTGAGCCAGGTGCTTCAGCTTTGAATAACTTTCTGAGATTTCAAAATAGAATTGTCCTTAAATCCTCTCCTAAGTAAGTCTTCACAGTTTCTTGCTTTCTGTAAACAAGTATAGCAAGTTGTCTATGACTCCTCTGGAGTTATGATGCACTTACCATCATAATACGGATACCACTTCCTAAGGCAGAGAGATATTTTGTAATACGTAATGTTTGAAGGCCTAGTTCCTTTATTGGATTTAAGTCCTGAATCTATTTTTTTCCATAATATTAAAGCCCAGCAGGGCCAAAATAATTTAGGAAAATAATACCTTAATCTTCCTTGAAGATTATTTTATAGCCAGGAAAACTCTTGGGAAACAGTTAGAATACACTATTTTGAGTTAGAATACAGTATTTTCTCTTACAGTAATTTCTTCATATCTTTTTAATGTGTGATAGAGCTAAAAAAGTAATTCTTCGAAGTAATGTGCTGTGTTGTGCTTCAGTTTTCTGCTATGAAGCTTATTTTACGTGTGGCAGTTGTTCCAAGTCCACACAGTCCTCTCTTGTATTGCTTTCACTGCACTGCAGAAGTTGAGAGATTCTTTAAACGAGTTGCTATGCCTTTCTTTTGTCTTTGGAATTTCTCTTCAAAACAGCATTTCGGCAGCCATTTACTCTTCTCATTATGGGCAGAATAAAGAACTTGAAAACTTATGGACGCTTAGCTGTTTAGAGTCTAGAAAATCTTATATGAAGGAATTTTAATGTTTTATTAACATTTTAACTGTGAGGAACTCAGCAAAACCAAGTAGTTTCAAAGATTTTGAAAAATGAGTAGCTGCAGCATCTTCCTTTTGAAGATGTAAAGACCACTCTGAATAATAGATGAAGGCTGGAGGAGTATAATAATGTTGGGAGCCTTTCATGTCTCAGTTATGATTTCAAAACTACCCTATAACAATATTGACCTTATTGACCAGAAGAATATGTAAAGTGCTTGTTTAAAATATATTATGACCTCAATCTTCTCCTTACCTGGTCTTACAACATCATCATACTAAAAGTTGTTTCACATTATCAGTCATTAACAACTATTTTCATTATATTCTTAAAGCAGTTAATCTATTATTAGAAAACAAAATGTTACATTAATGCCCACAGCAGATTAATAACAATGACAACAAAAGTAGGGTAAAACAAGGTAATATTTTTCAGACATGAAAGTAAATACTAGAGGAAAATATCTTTCTTTCAAGGAAGTTCATTATTAAAAAGTCCCAAACGCAAAACCTCTATAGTATGTAACTAATACTGTATTTGAGGGGGGAAGAGCCCTTTGAGTTATTAATTTAGGACCACTAGGATAGGATAGACTATTTCAGTTGGAGGGGACCTACAGCGATCACCTAGTCCAACTGCCTGACCACTTCACGGCTAACCAAAAGCTAAAATGTGTTATTAAGGGCATTGTCCAAATGCCTCTCAAACACTGACAGGCATGGGGAATTGACCACCTCTCTAGGAAGCCTGTTCCAATATTTTACCATCGTTTCAGTAAAGAAATGTGTCTGTTGTGTCAGTTGTTCGATGTGATCTTGAGGAGCTCCTGTCAGCTAATAAAGCTATAATGTTTTATGTGACAGGAAGAAATGTTCCTTTTTGTCCTTGTCAACTGTGCCAGGCTACTGACCAAAATAATAATGTTTCTATAATGCTAAAAAGGAAGTGACAGAACAGCTGTTGAGCATAAAAACACAGACTTCCCATGATACAATATTTGTACCTGAAAATATTCAGATCAGAAAGTGATTTTACCAGACTCGGTTTAAGTTACTCAGCAAAATAAATAAATGTATTGCCTTTCCTTTAGGAATGAAGAAGTTATGTATTTGGAAAAGTGGAATAAAGACAGAAATGTTCTATCTTTTCGAAACATTTTTATTAATATGGCATCTTGATAAATACTAATATGTATTGATATACACAGTTATTTGTTTATCTGATTTTTATTCCAGAGTGAAGGAATACCCTCAAGACACCTATGACAAGCTTTACTGATAAAACAGCTGCTGAATCTCTACAAGAGACACTTTTCACTCAGAATTTCTGAAGGTCCATCTCATCAGACTGGTCACAATGGTCACTCCCCAAAGATAAGTTATTGACAATTGACCTATTTATGGCAGATCTGTCTTAGCCTGTTGCATAACCACAAAATAAACCCTTTATCTACCAATATTCCTTGTTTAGGAAGTGTGCTGACACATATTGAACAGGTGTGAAAGAAAAAAAAAAAACACATTGATATATTAATTCAGATTTGGCTCAGGAAAGCACTGCCTAGGTATGTAGTTAAAACATAACCAGGCCCTTAACTCTGAGTGATTTTTGTCTTGAGAGTCATTGGACAGCATGCTTTCCTCCTGTAACAGTACCTCCTCATTAAAGAGTAGGTTAGTTTAGGAAGCATAACTTTTCTGTTCCTCTTAAAGATGTTGTAATGCTGCAGAGACAAAATAATTCAGAATTCCTTCAGTTATTGAGAAGGAAAAAAGGGGAGTTTGACTTCCTAACCAGAAGGTGATTTTTTTTTTTTTTTCCCCTTAAAGGACTGACCTGGGAGACCTCTCCTCTGAAAACTTAATAATTATAAACTAAACAGGACCTATTTACGCTAACACAGGTAGGGTGAATCTCTCAGTATGGAAGAAAGGAAAAATGTTCCTCTGTCCCTCAATTCAGATGTAGACAATGACATGCAAGATTATTAACAGAACAGGATGCACAGACAAAGTAAGAACTATATATGCCTCCAAATCCTCTTTAGATCATTCTGAAGAATAGAAAAAACTAAAAAGAAAGTATAGAGTAGAAATGGAAGAGGAGAAAATTCTATTGTAGTTCTCTCCAAGGCTATAGAAAACCCACAGTTTTCCATAAAATTACAGGAATGATGTGAACTATTAGTTCTTCAAAATATTTTATTTACCATCTTTGAATTTTACCTCCAGATAAACATTAGTAAACAACAGGAAAAAAAATTAATGGTCCTTTATGCCACTAACTTACTATCAGATATATTCAACCTTTGCTTCCTGCTTTAAAATTATGGTGTTGAAGAAAATTACTGTCTTAGATAAAATTGTCATTCTCATTAATCTCTTCTAAATTTCATGTTTAGCCAGGACCTATAGAATTTACTCATGAATAGGTTATTGCCTTTCAAAATCATGTAAGTGTAGTCATCCCAGTTAAACCTACTTTACAATAAAGTATGGATGCGTATCTAATAATTCATTCCATGGTCTCAGAATACTTTAAATGTTGTATTCTCATACAAAAATTTATTACAAAATTTATTGATTTATTCATTTGAGTCTATTATTGTGAGATGACATGGTCCATGGGAATTTTGTTCTATACATTACTAATGAAAACAATTAAGCTTCATTTTGCTTGAATGAACCTCATGTTATTGAATCAAGTATTTGTCTTTTCTTATAAACTAAAGTTGAATAGAACTTGGGCATCAGCTTTTTTAACCACTGCTACTGTAAAAATACAGATTTTTCTTGTGGCAAGCACATAAATACAGATGATTAATAAAGTAGACTGCAAATTTGCTGGTTAGCTTTCATATAAATTTTGATATGTGTAGGAGCAAAATCAGAAAATGTACAAGGAACAGAATTTGTCAAATAGACAATGGCTTCTCACAGTATTTAATCATTCCCAGAGAGATTTCTTTTTCCCTGACTGTAATGTCAGAAGACTATGTGGTGCAAAGAGATACTTCCCTTTTATTAAAGCTATGGTACTAATTGGCATTAATAAACAAATGAGGCAGAAAATTATGTAATCTTTTGACTGAACTGGTAGTATAGAAACCGATCAATAAACCTACTGTAAGATGTGGCACAGGAATTAGTCAAAGTAACAGACATATCAACTGTAAGGAGCGTTATAGAGTGAAATGCCCTTAAACTTTTTAGAAGCCTCAGGGCCACCTCTTTCCTCTAGAACTTCAGTGCCATGTCACTGAAGTGTATTTCAGTTTTGATTCACAATCCTTTCAATTTCTTGTTTCTAATCCCCTGTGCTAAAGGGCTAGACATCATTTTCAGGAGGCTATTATTTATAATTTTCTTTGCCATGGGTTATGATTGTTGCTTCTGATTCTTACTTTTAATTGAAATAATTATTCACAGTTTGTTTCTATGTGATTGTGCATCATTAAAGAGTACCAAATCTGTGACATAAAATCTGTGACAAAGGAAGGAGACTCATTTTAGAGTCAGATATTCCAGATGTGATCTATTGTCCCATACCTGTAACTTGCCTTATGCATAATTAATATTAACACTTAGTTGTCTAGGCACCGAAGATCATGAAGTGCATTTCACTATTGACTATGTATAACTTTGCTGAAGTATCAGCTATGAAGATGTTCTCTTTAACATACATTTGGATAGCTTAAACCACCCATTCCTGAATTTTCTAAAATTGATTTTTAAATTAAGTGTGTACTCTTAACCGTCATAAATGAATATGAGTGAAATCCATGTAGTCAGATGGGTTTTTTGTTCCGGTTGTTTTTGTGGGGTGGTTTTTTGTTTGTTTGTTTGTTTTTTTTACTTGGCAACATTTTTTGTTACAAATCCTTTGATTTTTGTTTCAAAAAGTATACAAGAAAAAGTTACTCTACATAATTGTTTTTCTCTGATAGGACACACATGCTGACGTTAATGAATCAGATGATTCTTAAGTACTATTACATACATTTAAAACTAAAGTCTGTTTCACATATCCAAGGCATCATCAACTGTACAATATTCCTTGTAAATGTTTTACCTTATCTACAGAAAAAGTCCTTCAAGATTTGGTATTTCACAATGTCCTCCCCAGACAATTCACTGCTTCATTAGTTGTACACTAAAGAGTTTTCCTAGGAACATGATTTCCAGGAATGTGATACATATTCATGCACCCTGTGTAGGAATAGTATATCTATAGCCTGTGTAGTGCATCTGTCCACAGCTAAGGTAGTTATGTTGAAACCCCTTTGTAGTCAATGGAAAGAACTACATACTTTTAAGGTGGGCTTCCTTTCATCAAATGTATGTAGATGTTCTTTATGATGACATGAATGGAATCTGGAAATGTCAATTTTCTTAATATGCACAAAGGGAACCACAACACTTGAGTATGTTACAATATAACACACTCTTCAACTAATCTTCTAAAGCATGACACTGACTCTACCTGAAGAATTACAGATACCTATAATAAGTGAGTTTATGAGAATGATGCTTGACAGTTCCAGCCTTCATCTACCCTGCTTACTTACAAATACAGCAATAAAGTAAACATCTTATTTCAGGTTTTATCCAATTCTAGTCTTAAAAGCTCATCTTAAAAAATCTGGATCAGAGCAAATATCAGCCATCAGAAAAATCCACAGTCTAACTCTGAGATCAGTTTTGATGATGCTAAGCTGGGTGATGAGGTGAATGTGTCAGAATGGAGAGACATCTTACAGAGATACCTGGACAGACTGAATCAATGGGCTAGTAAAAACAGTATGAAGTTTAACAAAGGGCCCTTCACTACAAGAAACATATTGAGGTGCTGCAGTGCATCCAAAGAAGAGCAACAAAGCTGGTGAAGGGTCTAGAGCACAAGTCTTATGAGGAGCAGCTGAGGGAACTGGAGTTGTTTAGCCTGGAGAAAAGGAGGCTGAGGGGAGACCTTATCACTCTCTACAACTACCTGAAAGGAGGTTGTAGCAAGCTGGGTGTCAGTCTCTTTTACGAAGTAAAAAGTGATAGGATGAGAGGAAATGGCCTCAAGTTGCACCAGGAGAGGTTTAGATTGGATATTAGGAAAAATTTCTTCACAGAAATGGTTATTAAGTATTGGAGCAGGCTGTCTGGGGAAGTGGTTGAGTCACCACCCCTGGAGGTATTTAAAAGACGGGTAGACGTGGTGCTGAGGGACATGGTTTAGTGGTGGACTTAACCATGTTACATTAATGGTTGGACTTGATGATTTAAGGGTCTTTTCCAATCAAAATGATTCTGTTTCTATGAAAGGCAGGTGCAAGGTTCTGCACCTGGGATGACATAACTCAAGAGCCTGGTACAGGCTAGGACCTGCGTGGCTTGGGAGTAGCATTGCTGAAATGGACCTAGGAGTCCTGGTGGACAACCAGCTGAACAGGAGTCAGCAGTGTGCTGCTGCAACAACAAAGGCAAATTGGGTGCTGGGTTATATCCACAGGAGTATTACTAGCAGACATGGAAACATGATCATTCCACTCTACTTCAAAGTACTGGAGGAAAAGCTGAACATGAGCCAGCAATTTGTGCTTGCAGCCCAGAAAGCCAACCTTATCCTGGGCTGCATAAAAAGAAGTGTGGCTAGGAGGTCAAGGGAGGTGATTCTGCCCCTATATTCTGCTCTGGGGAGACCCAGCCTGGAGTACTGCCTCCAGCTCTGGAGTCCTCAGTACAGGAAAGACATGGATGTGTTAGAAAGGTCCAGAGGAGGGCCACAAAAATGATCAGAGGGCTGGAATACCTCCCCTCAGTGGAAAGGCTGAGACAGTTGGGGTTGTTGAGCTTGGAGAAGAGAAGGCTCTGGGGAGACCTTATTGTGACCTTTCAGTGCTTAAAGGGGACTTATAGGAAAGATGGAAACAAACTTTTTAGCAGGGTATGTTGCGATAGGACAAGAGGTAATGGCTTTAAACTAAAAGAGGGAAGATTTAGACTAGGTATAAGGAAGAAATTTTTTACAATGAGGCTGGTGAGACACTGGAACAGGTTACCCAGAGAGATGGTAGATGCCCCATCCCTGGAAACATTCAAGGTCAGTTTGGAGCAACCTGACCTAGTTGAAGACGTTCTTGCTGATTGCATGTGGGGTTGGACTAGATGACCTTTAAAGGTCCATTCCAACCTAAAATATTTTGTGTTTCTATGATTCTACTCAGTGCTTGTCAGGCCGCACTTTGAGTACTGTGTCCTTTTCTGGTCCCCACAATTAAAGACAGACACAGACAGACTGCAGAGGGCCCAAAGGAGGGCCACAAAGATGATCAAATGGCTGGAGAACCTGTCCTGGGAGGAAAGACTGAAGGAGTTAGGTCTTTTCTCCCTGGANAGGCTAGGACCTGCGTGGCTTGGGAGTAGCATTGCTGAAATGGACCTAGGAGTCCTGGTGGACAACCAGCTGAACAGGAGTCAGCAGTGTGCTGCTGCAACAACAAAGGCAAATTGGGTGCTGGGTTATATCCACAGGAGTATTACTAGCAGACATGGAAACATGATCATTCCACTCTACTTCAAAGTACTGGAGGAAAAGCTGAACATGAGCCAGCAATTTGTGCTTGCAGCCCAGAAAGCCAACCTTATCCTGGGCTGCATAAAAAGAAGTGTGGCTAGGAGGTCAAGGGAGGTGATTCTGCCCCTATATTCTGCTCTGGGGAGACCCAGCCTGGAGTACTGCCTCCAGCTCTGGAGTCCTCAGTACAGGAAAGACATGGATGTGTTAGAAAGGTCCAGAGGAGGGCCACAAAAATGATCAGAGGGCTGGAATACCTCCCCTCAGTGGAAAGGCTGAGACAGTTGGGGTTGTTGAGCTTGGAGAAGAGAAGGCTCTGGGGAGACCTTATTGTGACCTTTCAGTGCTTAAAGGGGACTTATAGGAAAGATGGAAACAAACTTTTTAGCAGGGTATGTTGCGATAGGACAAGAGGTAATGGCTTTAAACTAAAAGAGGGAAGATTTAGACTAGGTATAAGGAAGAAATTTTTTACAATGAGGCTGGTGAGACACTGGAACAGGTTACCCAGAGAGATGGTAGATGCCCCATCCCTGGAAACATTCAAGGTCAGTTTGGAGCAACCTGACCTAGTTGAAGACGTTCTTGCTGATTGCATGTGGGGTTGGACTAGATGACCTTTAAAGGTCCATTCCAACCTAAAATATTTTGTGTTTCTATGATTCTACTCAGTGCTTGTCAGGCCGCACTTTGAGTACTGTGTCCTTTTCTGGTCCCCACAATTAAAGACAGACACAGACAGACTGCAGAGGGCCCAAAGGAGGGCCACAAAGATGATCAAATGGCTGGAGAACCTGTCCTGGGAGGAAAGACTGAAGGAGTTAGGTCTTTTCTCCCTGGAGAAGAGAAGGTTCAAGGGGGGACCTAATCACAGTATTCCAGTACTTAAAGGGCAGTTACAAATAGGATGGAGTCTCTCTCTTCACAAGGAGCCACATAGAGAAGACATGGGGCAGTGGGTACAAGTTACACTGGGAGAGGTTTCATCTCGATATAGGAAGGAAATTTTTTACAGTGAGGACCACCATTCAATGGAACAAGATGCCCAGGGACGTGGTTGAGTCCTAGTCACTGGAGATTTTCAAGATGCAACTGGACAGGGTGTAGATAATCTCATCTAGGTTCCCTTTCCTATGAAAATTTGGACCAGATGATCTTTCAAGGTTCCTTCAAACCTGGGCTATTTTCGTGAAAAAATCCTCAATGAATTGTTGTATTCAAGACTTCTTTCCCAATCCATACCCCTTGGTTTTCATGGTAGTCTAATCAACAACTGAATATCCATTAATAAATGAAAATTTTCAACTCTTTTTTTCTTGACCCTGCAATACTAGCCATAATCCTAATCCTCGTTTGACTCACAGTGTGTGGACCAATATGTTCACTCAGGAAGAATGTAAATAATGAGCCTTTTTTTTTGTCCCTCAGCTTACACTAAAGGAAAGTTTCAATGATAAACTGGATTTTTAAACTATTATTTTCTGAAGGGTACCTATCTTGAACTATAGTCAGGTACAGAATACTGAAAACCAATATGGACATCTAATGCCTTGAAATCCTGAGCTCAAAACATAGCTAGAATGGAGGATGCTGGAAGACTAATTCCTCTTTTTTTAACTAACTATAGATCTAATCTAAATATTTAGCGCAGATGACCATAGCACAGATAAATGGCCATAACAGCCATTACAGGTTATTGTAACCTTTGATAGATCATTGTAACCTCTGGCAACACTACGTCTCGTCTCTGTCCCAAGGAACCTTATGCTCAAACAATACATTCCATTCTCCCGTACCCAAACTCATTTTTCCAATCATTTTAGGTGTTCAAGTAGCAATAAACAAGAACCTAGACATTTATAGTCATATGAAATATCAATTTTTTGCTACATTAATCAAAACAGAGTAATGCAACAATGTACATCATATTATACGTTATAATATATGTTACATAACATACTTTTTGTTCACAGCAGGATTCTAGTGACAAAAAAATAGTGACTCCTGAAAGTTATTCAATGGTTCTTCAACCTTTAGTACTCATCTTGCTGGGCTCAGACTTTCCTTTTTACTTTTTTTTCCTTTTTTTCTTTACTATTAACATCTTTACTAGTAACATCGTATTAAATATACAAGTGCCCTAGTTACTGAAGATTCTAAGTGGTTTCTTTCTGCTGACAGTGCATTTATCTGGGCTTGCCTCGCCCTGATCTAGTTTTAGCTGGCTTTGATACCTGTCTAGAGGTAACTGTCTGTATAGTAAAAGCTCTGGAAAACCTAGGTGTTCATCACATAGCAAGCAATAGCCTTTTATCTTGATTGAGCCTGGGTGAGACTGTTGTGCAACTTTCAAACTTTAGACAGATGCTATTAAGAAAGAAGCAGGTTGTGTTAAGAAAACTCATACAAATAAACACAGGTGTCTCTAAGACTGAGGAGATAACAATCTCTACCATGAGCATCTCACTGTTCTCAGCAAAAGCCTTGGGATGCTCAGAAGTCACCATACAATGCCCTCCTCAATTATTCTTGAGGAAGACTGAACATTCAAACCCAGTGCAACATTGAAAGGGTAAACAGAGCACCGGAAAAAATGAACTGATACTGGAGACTATTGTGGTAAATACTGTGTAGGAATATTCACCGGTTTAGTATGGAAGATTTTCTGTGTTAATTCAATAATCTGGACTATTGGAGTGTTGAAACATAAACCAGAGTAACAAAAAATTCTTGGCTCTAGAAACTTGGTGTGTTCCTTTTCTGCACATAACAAGATTCTGGGTGTAGCATGCTAGAATATACACAGTAATCATTGTTTTTATTGAATTTGCAGCTCTTTGTATTGATATGGGAAGAACAAGAAAGAAGAAGAAATTCAGCATGCAGCCTTCTTATTTAAGCAAAATGAAGCCTACATACAATAAACATCATTACTTTGATTACATTCATGTCCAAAGAAATTTCTGTTTCCTTATAAGTCCTAGTACTAATCCTAACTCTAGCATTTTACAGTCACCAACTGCCTTCTGGCAGAACTGCAGATCAATATAAATCACTGGCCTTTAAAAACACTGTCTCCAGTTTAGCCCTGAAGTCTGGTGCAGAATTAATAAACTGCTTTCTTCAGTTTTGCCTTCCTAGCACAAACTTTTGCATTAGTTACAGCCAGCTGTATGTAACACGTAGTAGTTGTCATGAACTTTTGGAAACCTCTTCACATACCTTGGACTCCAGGTCACATGAACATTAAACATTAAAATTAAATATTGAGTTCATCTTTTATGAAGATATAACCATAAGAGAAATGGGAATTTCCACATTTATCTTAACTAAAGACAGATCTCTGATATGTAGATAACAGAGTAGAATACCATCATACAAGCCTTAAGTTTTTGACATTGCAGGTCTACTTTTGGTCTTTAGAAATGCTGACATTTCTCCAAGAAAAAGAAATATATAATGGTTCTGTTTAATTTAAAGTCTATTACTAATTTTAATCATACCTAAGTAAAAAATACATTTACAAAACCTCAATATTGACCTTCCATATTTTCAGGTGTCACTTTAATCCAGAGAGCACTTAAATTTGTGAAATAATCCAAACCCTTAAACTCTTCTTTTTCCAATATTAAATGATGATCAATAATGAACATATGCTTCCTTTTAAACTCTAATCTGAGTTTTAATATTTTTTGTTAAGAAAAATTCCAGGCATCCACGTCTTCTCCTCAGTCCCTCAGCTCTTTCTAAATAAGAATCTTGTTTCTCTTTTGGCTGTGAAAAAGTCTCCCATGAGACTTTTCAGTGCAATTCATTGCAGTTCCTTCTTGAATACCTACCTCCAGTAGTCCAGCTAAACTTTTGGTGTTTGCTTTGACCTTGAAATAATGAATTTTCCCCATCACCTTCCTTGTTGCATACAGAAGGCCCACTGATAGCAGGGATAACTGCTTAGACTTGTTCATATCCATCATCATTAGTTCTCATGACTGCTTTGTTAAAAAAGAGAGCTACTAGAGCTGTGAAGAGTGTGAACTGTTCCATCTCTTCCTGCAAAAGAAAGTACACAAAGAAGGTTTATGTGCTCATGGGTAATCTGGTAGGTCTCAATCAAAAAGATCTAGGTCATACCAGTTACCCTATTTTGGTCCCAAGGTCAATGTGTTCTGCTGGAAAGACATTTGCACCAAGAACTGCAACTCACCCTGCTTCTCCTGAAATGCTCTTTTCAAAGTCTGAGTCATCTTCCCACAAGTCAATTTATTTGATCCATGACACATCCTCAGAGATGTCTCAGCTTCTCTCGACTGCCTTAGTCCCCAGTTTGAATCTCTATTTTGCCATATTTTTAAGCCATTCACCACAGATGTTCTTCGTCTATTGTTGATGCTCGATGCAAACCCTCTGCAGCAGAGATGTCCTACTTAGCACTGTTTTTCTGCACTTGCACATTCATTCTATTTCCATTTCTTCCCACCACTTCACTGCTAATTTTCTATTTCTGTTCTATCAACAATTCAATCAATGACTTCAAACACATGATTTTGCACTCCACAGTGATGAGTTCCCCTTTTATTTCCTTAACAGAGTAGTCAAGGTTACCACTCTCAATATGCTATAGCAACCTCAATATCTACTGTAGTTTTAATGTTTTCCTGACAGACTGTGAATGCTTTTTTCTACTTATCTCAATTCATCTTCACATTTCTTGCTACCATAGGCAAAGCACCTTCTGGATGACCCACATCCCTAAACTTTTATTTGGATGGGAGAAAGTAATTTACCTACCTACCCTGGAGGGGAAAAGTGGTTATCTGTAAATTTGATAGCAGCTATCTCTAACATCCTAGCAAGAAATCTCAGATGACCATAGACAATACAGTGAAATATTGAATAGTTGTTTTCAGTTTTTCTTACTATTCTATTCTACTTTCTTAGTCTCTGGCTGCAGTTCCAAAGCACCTGGGATTGCCAGAGCCCTGTTCAAAGAAACCTGAGCAGCCTTCATTTTCCACCAAGCTGTGACACTCCTCCTGGTCACTTCATTTAGACCATTTTTGTTATGCACAGAGAGAACCTGCAGACAAAATGTACATGACTGAAAAGTAAAAAAGAAAAAAATGAAAAAAAGAAATAAACCCCCAACTATTATTTGTTGGTTAATATATCAGAGAGACATTAACAAGCCAGAAAAAACATAAATATTTTTACTATTCCATGAAGAAACTTTGCTGACCATTAGTCATCAAGCAGGAGAGGAAAAGTTTCTACTGCTCCTTAGAATAGGCTGATTATTAATGTTGTTCATTTGCCACCTTCTGAGTCCCTGTTCTTTCATTTAGGAATTTGTACCTCTCATATTTGTATTTTCTGTCTTTACTCCTTGAAACTTTAGTGATCTTTGTTATCAACAGCCTTACCTGTCTGAAATCTTACTTGGCATAGTTATACTCTAGAGAATTTCTTACAGATATTTCTTATAATCTAGCAATTTTCTCAGAAGTCTGAGTCAAGTTTATACAGTTGTGCCCCATAAGAGCTGAGCCTTGGATCACACAGAGCAGAACACGAGGAGGAAGTTACACACCTTGCCTTCTTTCTACTTTTCAGCTTCAGTCTTGCTTTTTACCCAATCCTTCCTTTTCCTCCCTCTCTCCTCTCTCACCATCTCCCTCCCTCCTTCTCTGCCCTCTCCCCTTCAAGATAAAAGATGGTGGCAAAGTAAGAAAACCTCAGCTCTCAGCTGAGCCATATAACTTAACAAGGCTACAACCGCTAACACTCTCCAAAGTCTCTTACTGTGGACCCTAACCTCTTCTGCTGCACCACTAGAAAGCCTACAGATCAGTCAGACCATGTCCCTGGCTACTTTTGTTCTTCTTGTTGATGCTGAAAGCAGCACCATGCATGTCATTTGTCTTGCATCTACCTTCTCAAGTGTATCATCTTCAAGAACACTAGGCACAGGCTACATCTGAGAGTGTCAGGGTTAGCTGAAATACCTGGGAACAACAGCCTTGTTTTGAGCCTAAGTCTGTTGGAGAATTTCACAAGACAGACAATTAATTTAGTCTTCTTTTCAATAGTTCTAACCCTAACTTTAACCCTAAGCTTAGACACTGAGCTTGAGAGGGAGATACAGGGCTGACATTGATGACGCTGTTTGTTTTCCTGGTTTTAGCATGAGTCCGAGTGTCCTCAGCCTTCGTTTTAGCCGAGATATCACTTCAAACATCAAATGTAATGAGATATATTCTGATTTTTTTCCCAAAGAAACCATAATCCTAGCCCAAATCTTGACCATAAACTCATCTTTTTCATTGTTTTGTTCCCTTTATTTCTTACTCAAAAAAAGCAGTGTATTTTTTGTGTCATTTCTGTAATGCTTGAAATTGTGGAAACGGAATATTTTCCTTTTATTTTTAATTATTTGATTGTTAAGAGTTCTCCAATAGTTAATAGTTCTTTGATTTTACTAGTTCTTCAGTGAGTGACTTTTAGGGATAGCAAATCTAGTTTCTCCTAGGATATTTTCACGTGCTGCAAAGTGACATCTATTTTCAGCTGTCATGTAAAACGCCTGTTGTTACACAATTGATGTGCTTTTCATGCACTTTGCTATTGCTGCCAAGAAATCTGATCAATGTGAAAATATGGATAACACTAAGTTGATTTAGCTTCAGTACAGATGGGATTATGAGCCCAGCTTTTTTAGATATTAATGACCATCCCTTCAATTTTTAGTCATTAGTGCAGTGGATCTACTCTTTCTTATTGATACATAAGTAAAAGATGCAACAATACATGATCTTTTTTTTAACATTAAATCTGGAATGCATCGATGACTAAATGCTGGTTTGGACTTAGTTTCATATGCCTTCAAATATAGTAGCAGGATGCTTTCTCTAGTTTGATTTTACCCTGTTTTCTGTGGAATTTCTGGGTAACAGAGAGCCTCCTGTCTTAGTAAGAGTCCCTGTGGGAAAACCAAAAGCAAACAAGTAAACAAAAACAAATCCAAAATGATACCTTCCCTCAGGTCTTTGAGGTACCATATCTTTGTGTGTGTAGCTGAAATGAGAGCCTAAATCTGTTACCAGTAGACAATACTAAGGACTCAGGCAAATAATGAGCTCAGTCATTATGATGATATGGCAGTCCCACTTCTATAGGCACTTCCTCTCAACTGTAAAGGGGGAAAGGCTTGATGTTATCCATTTATTCTTAAGCCTTACTTAACTCAAGACAACTGAAGGTAAAAATACAACTGAGGGATAGATACATGGATAGATAGATAGATGATAGAGTGAGTGGTTGGTTACTCTTGCCTAGCAGCCAAATGCCTACCTAACTACTTGCACGCTCCTTAACCCTCAGCGAAACAGGGGAGAAAATAGGAAGAGGGACAAGAAAGTTGGTGGGTCAAGATGAAGACAGGGACATCATATACCAATTACAGTTGCAGGCAAAACAGACTTGACCTGGTGAAATGAATTGAATATATTGTTAATTACAATTAATATTTTGGTTAGTGGAAAACAAAAAGACACACATTAAAACAACAGCTTTCCTCTTCCCCTTTCCCCAGCTCAGCTTCTCTCCTTCACTCAAGACTCCTATCCTCCCTCCCCAAGAGATGCAGTGACGGATGAGAGGTGTGTGGGTGTTACAAGCGGTATATAACAATTTCTCTCTGCCACTACTTCCTTCCCACACTTTTCCTCTGTTCCAGCATGGGTTCTCCATGGGTGGCAGCTCCTTTGGGAATATTTGTCTGCTCCAGCACAGGTCGAGCACAGGGAATCTCTGCTCTAGCACCACAGAACACTGCCCCTTCCTCCTTCTTCTCTGGCCTTGGTCTTTCCTTCGCTCTTTCTCACTCTTTGTGTTCCCTCCTCTTCTTTCTGTGGTGCTTTCTGCCCTTAAGCTTGTTTTCCCCCGAGGTGCCACTATCTTGTCTAAGGAGCTCAGCAGCTCCCTACGATGGGTCCATTGGAGCCAGCTGGAACTGGCTGTCTGGCATGGGGCAGCCCCTGGCCTCTTCTCACAGAGGCCATCCCTGCAGCCATCCCCACCCCTCTAATACCAACACCTTAACACATACACCAAATATAAGTAGGTGGGTAGGAAGGTAGGTAGGTAGATAGATAGTTATGAACATAAACACATACAGAACACTGTTATGAATAATTGTCGAAGATGTAAGTGATATTAAAAAAAAAAATAATCTGCATTTAGTCTATTTATGCTACATTTAGACCAGAAATATCTCTCCTTCTCTCTTCACCCCTCTTCTACCCTCTTTCACCTTGTTCCTTGTGAGGAGGTAATCCATCTGTGTGCATAACATCTGCCTCTGGTGACCTTTGTTTAAGAGGGTCTACTCAGAGTCTTTCAGCACCTACCATTAGACAACTCCTTTACTTGAGAAAGCTTCATACCTTATTGAGCACTGTTCACTATACTCCTTTGGATGGATCTTATGTTATCCTTTGGTCTGCCTCTGGAGTTAACTAGCTATTACGGTCAATTGCGCTTTTGGTGTCCTCTGAAGCCCAGAGAGATTTAGTCTTTCACAATGAAACTCATTCTATTTCTTTCTTATCTAAAAGACAGTCTGTTTCTTAATTAAAATATTATTTTTGTTTCATATTCACTTCCTTAGACATGGTCATTGCAAAAAGTGGCTATGAAATATAGCAGGGCATTCGTCTCTGCTTTTGATCTGCATGCAAATATTTGCATATGTGCAAATAATATGGGAAAAGTAATAGAAGACAGCACAGTCATTTTTCTTGGGACAAGTTATGAAGTACTGAATAAATAAAATTACTAATAGAAGTTTACTTGCTTTCTTTTCTGTAGTAGATTGATGAGACAAACAAGCAAGCAAAATAAAAATGAGACTACTGTTTAAACTGCACCTTAGTTTGAAAGGCTTATTTCCTCTACATTGAAAAACTTTGTTTTGCTTCTAGTTCACAGACATCAAACAATAAATCTAGGAACAGTTTACACTGCAGAAAATATCTGTGCTTCATAGTCTATACGTATTCTATAGTATTCTCAAGTGTACACTTTCTCAGTCTATGTACAAGGTTTCATACGAAGGTTTGACCTGAATTTTGCAAAATATGAACAACGATCAAGATCTTGAGCTAGGCTTTGCAGGTTCAATTGTTGATCACTAAGAGATATAAACCATGTCATGCAGACATTTATTTAATGATAGTTATAGGCCATATAAATTCAGATAAAGCTATTGCATTTACTTGACATGAAGAATTAGACTTAAATAAATTTCTTTGGTAGAAAATTTTATTAATTTAAAATATTTACCAGCTTGTCCTTTAAAGATCAAAAGAATGTTGTAGAGGGCTCAATCTGTACAATTTGAAGTGGAAAATATAAAGAATCCCTCTCTAACAGAAGTTAATTGAATTCAGTTCCAGAAAAATGTCTGGCTTCAAAAGCAGCTAGATCCAAGATGGTCCATGCACTTTATGGAAGTCTAGGATATCTGTATAATAGTCCAAGAATAAGGGACACCATTGTAACAGTAGTGTGAAAAGAATGGTGTATATAAAAGCAAAAGTTAAAACCCCAAATATAGAAGGAGGTTGTGAAATAAAATGATTGTATTGTTAGTCAAACACAGAGAGCTCTAAAGTGTTTACAATGAGAGGAAAAAAAGCCATCAATTTACTCAGACTTCTTATGTGTTTGTGCATATTTAAGACAGTGAAGGATAATGTGAACTAAGCTAACTCAGAAGTTAGAGAAAATATGGAATGAAATATAATTGAATAGGCTCTAGATCTTTTGAAAGGTACTGGTCAGTTGCAACATTTGAAATAAGTCACCATGTCACCAAGTCACCAAATATAACATCATTTTATTTAGTTAAGTTTAGCTACTTATGTGTAAGAATAGTTCGTTAACAAATTTATAAAGAATTTCCGTAGCAAGTGCTCACTAGGTAAGTATATCTAATTGCCTTTCTGAAGTGACAACTGTGGGAAAAAAATAGTAGCTTTCTGAGGTAATCAGACTTATTAATTCAAAGTGTGGATGGATTTAGTATCAAGAGAAGCCACAGTGCTTTGGAGAAGTCAGGGTGTACAGTTATTGACCTATTCATTCTACTGTACAAAAAAGTGTCAGAATTTTGTACTAAGTAATCAAACAAAAAGAAGTACAGAAAGGGCAATTCGTGCTGGGGGGGAATATATTCAACATAAAGAAAGTTTCCTGTACATTTAGCTTCATAATTTCATGCTTGAAATGCCAGTACATCATGGATAACAAAAGGTAAAATGGTGCTGAGTCTAAGTGAAATGGAAAACCATTTGGACATAAACTCTAGCTTCTTTTTTTTCTAAATAATAGAGAGCAATTGAAATTAGAAATATGCTTAATGGTGCAGAAATAATTTGATTTCCACCAAAGATAATATACAGTTAACTCCTGGCTTGTTCACTTTATTTCTGATTCAATTTAACTAGTAGACTTCACAAACTGTATCTTACATCTGAGGTTCCTAACAAATGTGAATGTACATATGATGTAATGTGATAAAGGTCATGAGGCTGATCTTGGTAGTATCTATCAGTAGAATAAGCTGTATAATTTTAATAGATGGAATTAAGGTATAGCAGTGGATTATACACATCTTAATAAAAAATCATATCCTAGTAAATGTTCAGTCAATGAATACAGGTACAGTGAGATCAATGTTGCCCACCATTAGAGAACAAAGGATAAACTACCAGTAACATTATTTACAATCATTATTTTACTCGTTAAATGTCTATCTGGATTTGCAGGTGCTAGTCAGTAGGAAGAATGCAGGCCTAAACGACTGCTCTGATGGAATGTCTTAATGACTATTGAATTTCATTGTTGAGCTGTCTATATTAACTTTTAGTTGACATTAACATCAATGACAGTGACATTAGGTCAATGACTATCTTTTAAAAAACTAATCTATAGACCTGAATGACATTATTCATAGAATCATAGAATCATCAAATACCAGGTTGGAAGGGACATCAAGGATCATCTGGTCCAAACTTTCTGGGCAAAAGCATGGCCTAAACAAGATGGCCCAGCACCCTGTCCAGCTGAATCTTAAAAGTGTCCAAGGCTGGGGAATCCACCACTTCCCTGGCAAGATTATTCCAATGGCTGATTATTCTCACTGTGAAAAAATTTCCTCTTGTGTCTAATCATAACCTCCCCAGGAGTAACTTGTACCCATTACCCTTCATCTTTTCCATGTGACTCCTTGTAAAAAGGGAGTCTCCATCTTCTTTGTAGTCACCCTTTAAATACTGGAATATGGTGATAAGGTCTCCCCTAAGCCTTCTTTTCCCAAGGCTGAAGAAACCCAATTCACTCAGCCTTTCCTCATCTGTCAGGCTTCCCAGTTCTTTGATCATCTTGGTGGCCCTTCTCTGGACCCTCTCCAGCCTGTCCACATCTTTTTTGTATAGCAGGGACCAAAACTG
>VYXH01000503.1:0-14838 GCA_013397275.1 Burhinus bistriatus | reverse complement strand
CCCCCCCCCCCCCCCCCCTTTGAGATTAATGCAGTGCAGAGTTTAAGGACTTTTTCTTTGTCAGAGCCTATCCAGTGTAGATGCTGTGTAAAGAAACACACCCCTCATCATAATTACAGTAAATAAAGAAGCTATGTCAACGGTAGCCTTCCCAGAAAGAAGCAGATCACTGACTTGGCCAATCTCATGATCTTCATGCATACTTTACCAATTATGTAGCAATCTTGGAAGTTTTCTCCTAATAACATAGAAGAGATGCTCAACGTCAGGTAGAGTTTTTCTCTTTAAAGTAAGAAGAAGTGAAATAGTTACAGTGGAAAAGCTTCTGTTTTCCAACTGGTTATATCCATACAAACCCAAATACTGCAGAAAAGAATGATGTTCAAAAGGGTTACAGGATGACTCGAGAACTGAGGTTGAAATGATGGCTGACTAGTTTGGGGAAATGTACTGAAAAATCAGATAAGCATTTTATCTTTCATACTATGAGACTCCTGCCTGAGACTTTTTTTAAAAAATAATAAATGACACGACTCATCTACCTTAAAAACCATCTAGCTTCTTACAATTAAGACATAAGCATGTGACTTGAGGCTTTGGTAACTACACAAAAGATTAGATAAAAGAAGAGGTTTGCTTTTCGTCGGAAGTGTTTTTAACTGCATGCGGGTAGGCAGATGCTTATAACCATAGAGCAGGTGAATTTGCAGACTGAGAAGCACTCCTATGATTACTTCTGATACAGAAAGGAAGGTGCTATAACACTGCTACACAAGTGCTGGCTGATACTTTACAAATTGTTTTAACTGGTGCACTCGTAACTTTCACTCTCACAATAAAATGTATTTTGCTTTATTCTAGTTTAAAAATCTATAGTATTAGTATATTCGTGTATACTGTGCAAATGATTTTTTTCATTCGCCAACCATCTGTTGTAGTGATGGAAAAGTTGGGGAAAAAAGTAGGAGTCAGCAGAACTTCAGAGCATTAGTGAAGAGTGTATTCACCAAATCCTTGGATCTGGTGAAACAGGATTAATGCTGGTAAAGATGCATAAGTAAGAAAGTGGATTGAAAAAACCAGCACAAAACCCAATAAACCCCTCCCCCCAACCCTAAAGAACAAAAAACCCTACTTACAGTTGTATTTTCTTAGTTATGTGACTGAATTTTACTGTTAGCACATACCTGAAAGCTCTGTAAGACTCGCGTTCTTACACTTCTGTTATATTCATCAGAGTGTAGCAAGATACATCTCAGCAGTGGCCTGAATAACTTTGGCTAACTAAATATTATGAGAAGTCTCTTCTCCCAAATTGTACCTGAACAGCAGTATCCTTGGAATAAATGTCGTTCATTGATAAATTAGTCTGAGTGATACAGCCTTCATGAAAGTTCACTAAAAAGGGGGGATCTTGTTTCTAAATTTACTGGTTTTCTTCTTCACTATCTAGACTTCTATAAGCTTGTTTTAGTCCAAGTGCTACTTGTTGCTACCATTTTGGGTACATCTGGGCATTTATTCACGTAGCTTCTCCTGGCACACTTCAGAAAATTACTTTTAAAATTTTTAATTTATTTTGTAGAAATTAAATACGCTTAATTGTCTGATATGTAAAAATAAAAAGCACAAAGATATTGGATTCACTTCTGGTGGGACCATTGGGTAGTTAACAAAATTTCATGCTGTTTCAGTGATACTTTGAGTAAAGTGAGCCTAAGACCAAAAGGATGGCAAAATGATAAAGGTGAACTGGGACAGTTACCTATAATTGAGACGGCTACTGTTAGTTAGCTCTTGTTTCGTTAAAAATGAAAGAGGTACATCTCTATATCCCATTTGCATAAATTTTATTTGTTGTGAAATGAATTATAGCTGTTGATTTAAGACTGCAGAATGATTAGTAGGAGGTACATGTGTGTAGAGGTAAGATATTCAAAGCAAAACAATATAGCCTTGATTTATGCAAAGATATATAATAATTATAAGAGAGTATCAAAGAATAATTTCATTAATCTCTTCAGTTGAAGACGTATGGTGAACAATAGAGGGATATTGTTTGTTTTTTTCAGCTGCATAAAAGATTGATTTCCTGCCTGAAGTGTACACAGACTATAAATAAAAATACATGTATTTTAAAAAATAATTACTTCATAAAAATAGAGGACTATCAAGATCCATTGTTGCCTGAAAGTTACTGTATTTTGTAAAAAATTATTAAATCTGGAAGTAATCTTTTTCTTTTGTTACCTTCTGAGCACCAGTGAAGCCAGAATTCAGCTTCAGCAACCTCTTATCTAGAGAATGTAGAATGTGTTCATCTCCTTCTTTATGCAAACCATATGTGATTCTCATGAGTAGACTTACTGTTGTGTTTTTTTATGAAATACACAAACAAAAATTGAAAAAATTTTGCTGTTTCCATAAATGTGTTTCCAGCTCAGTTTTTTAGGTTACCTTTTACTTCAGTGGGATAGGTTTCTCTTAAGTTGAAAGTGACCAACGAATTCTGTGTCTTCTGTGTTTAAAGAATTCTACTTAGATCTTGTTGTGAAATTTATAAATACGATGCTTCCTGTCCCTTCTCTGAAAATGACCTTTTCAGGAGAAGGAGCAGAAGTCTTGAATAGTCACAGCTGCGGGCAGATGAGACCTGTCTTGTCCCTAGTACGAGCACCTAGAGTTCCCAGGCGTCATCAGTCAGCACTATTTTGAAATCTTCTGGTTGTAGTATTTTGAGGGGAGTGGTTAGCACATCGCACATTTACCACAGTTTAAAGGTTTCCTGCTGCAGTTAGTGCTGTCTGTGAATTACTTGTAGTTTCTAATTGTGTACCTTTTGTAATGTTTGAATTTGAGGATGTTATTACTTTGCTATTTCCACATCTTGCCAGATTGCCCTTCATGTCTTCATTGGGAAAACGGGTGATCCTACATCTGCTAATGTTGCTAGGCTTTGTTTTCTTACGTGACACCCTATGTAACAGGGTATTTCTGGGGACAGTGGCTCATCCTGGCAGCTTGGAGTTTATCAGTAAGGGCCATTTAACTGAACAAAATTTACATCTTTGGGTTCTTGAACAAATTAAAATGATGCAGAGAAGAATCAGAATGTTAATTAGGAAAATATGCTAGATACAATCATATTTCTTCCTTTCACAAATTTTCTTCTGTTGTCAGTGATATTATTATTAACTTGCTTGTCAGTTTGATAATACTTGGCAAAATACATGATCAGAATTCTTTTGAGTAGTTTTGAAAGGAGATTTGCCTAATACGCTCACCAAACGGTAGTTGCATGGTGTGAAGCAGTCACGGCATATCTTTTGTTAAAGCAACTAAAAATGGTGGCTGTCCTGAATTTTCTGTTTCTAGAATTGGTTGCAGAATACAAGAAAATGGGTTGGAGGAATTGAAGATAATTTTCTAAACCATTACAATAAACTCATATTCACCATTCAAATTCATAGTTGATATTCTGGAAAGTATTAATTTCATTTCTGTACCAACATAACCAATGTTGTGAATCTGGGAAAGGCTTATCTGCCACCCTTTTTTGTTGGCTTTTGAGCATAGGAACAGCTGTACTGGGTCACTCCAGCCTTGTGTCCCGTCTTTGACAGTGGCTGATAATTGATGCAGAGGAGAAAGTAGAACGACAGAGCAGACAATCGCATAGTCACACTGCTGTGGACCGTTCCTCCGCCTCCAGCACTTTGTGCCTCTGTTTGTGTTCTTTTTGTCTTCTTTTTTCTTTCCCTTTTTCTTTTAAATATCTAAACTTTTGAAAGTTTTAGAGCAAGTTCTTCTGGCGTTTAACTGCGTATTCTGGAATAATTTATATTTCTATTTTACTATGAAGTGGTATTGAGAAAAATTTTGTTAGGAGACGATAATCTCGGCTTGGCTTTAGTCATGCAGTAGTTTTAGTTTTGTATCTAATATTGTAGAAGGGCAGCATTATGTTTTTCATTGGGGATGGGATGATGCAGGGAATAAGTATGTAATGCACAGAGACTGTATAAACCAAGAATGATTGCTAAGATTTGTGGTACTAATACCACGTCTTCCTGAGAGTTGGGGACCTAACTGTAAATTTGAATGGAGGACTAAATCAAATGTTTGTTCTGTATGAATAGACAAGTTATTTAAAGAACAAGAGGTTTTTTTTAAACCTGCCTTGGTACCTTATGTTGTCCTAATTTCAATATTATTTTCGTAATTGGTCTTTGAGGAAACTCATGCAGGACAGCAGTCTTTGTACTGCTATAAAGCATTTAAAGAATCATTTGTTTATCAAAATCTATATGTAATTAACTTTCAAATCAGCATTGTAGCTATCCTTTGGAATGGTCCTTCAGTTTTCTCTTTCTGTGTTCAAAGTTTAAAGGTGTTTTAAGTTTGTCTCTAGCAATCTGAAATAAATTATGTGGCCAGTCCTCAGCTTTGTTCTGTGCTTCTGTTTAAGTAGTAACACTGTAGCTTTGGATGCTAGAAGAGCTGTTAACATTTAAACTATAAAACCTGTTTTTCAGAATTTTTAGCAGTAAAGCAATGCTGACTACAAATTTGGCATGCAAGATCATGCACTGGGAATAATTAACATAATTCCAAGTGTGAGGATGTAAGGATGGCTTTTCTACACATAAAGTCTCAGTGTCTTTGTTAGAAATAATATTAGAAGACAATAATTTGGAACACGGTCCATTTTTGAACCGCTGTCACTGCTTGAAACTGACTGCAACACCAGAATGTGTATTTCCTGCCACCTTTATCGATACTTAGGAATATTTTTTTAAATATATCCTTTAATTTCCACTATTTTAATGCACATCAGCAGAAGAGAAATCTATACAGTCACAGTAGGCATTTAAACTTTACGTTCCTGTTTACTTACAGAAGGACATATGTGCAAGTCTAGAGGTACAGAGCTAAATATGAAGGATTAGACTCCTAAGTGTAATCCTGATACAAGACATTCCTGGATCCTACCTTGGATATGCTGTCTTTTGCACTGCTTTCTGGTTAATAGACATTTCTGTAGATGTGAAGGTTAGTTTCTACCTGATTGATGTAGGAAGAAGAACAGTTCTTTTACTTTCTTTGCTTTCTGCCATGAAAGAGAGAAGGTGTGCTTTTTTTCTGTACTATTGAGCCACTTCCATCTATTCATAGCTTTCTTATGCAACAAGAATGAAAAATAATCTGAGTTCTTAGCTTTTATTTTCTCTCTGTTTTCATGAACATCAGTTACTGGAACTCCTCTGCCATTGTATTCAAAATAAAGTGCTGTATGTATGATTCACCTATGGAAGCTATAGGAATCAAACTAAATAAATCTCTAGGTATGTTCTGCAAACATCACTGGTTTGGGTCACCTGTACCTTTCAAGGGGATGCTTTCAATAGTTAAGATTTGTTACATGTTGTGTTTTTTAATGTAAAATTTATGGGAATTATTTGGCAAAACTTACACATCATACTATACCAGTGCAAAGTATTTTGCACCTTACTGATTCAAGTGTAATAATAAACTTTTAAGCAGTGATCATAGAGGATGTCTCTCTGGCCTAGTATTCGGTACATTTTTCAATGTAATAGTAACTACCTAAACCTGATAGTACAAACGAACAATTCTTCCTGTGTTTTTACCTCATAAATCAAGACATACCTTCAGTCTATACATACATCAGTGAGTTTTTGAAGATCATACACTGAATGTAAACTGTTCATGCACTAATTTTATTTGAATCTGGCAAAGTGGAGTTGATGTGTCTATATAAATAATTCAGGAGTGATCTGAGTCATGCAGTTTGGTTTTTTTATGTAGCTTTCTCTTCTTCCATTGTTCTCAGAACCTGGTTGTTTTTGTGCAGTTTCCACATTTTTAATTAGATGTAAATTAACAATACTTCGTGTTACGAGAGATTACATAATTGTCCTGATTTTTTTTTCTTTAGTAAGCTGATAGTGGCAGGATATGCCTTCTCATTGGTGTTTCATTTCATTATTAAAAGTGTCAATAAAAAATGTTTTAGCAGACTGATTACCTGTCATCTGGGCTTATATACACACCTTTAACTGGTTTCTAATGTTTCATTGCTTTTAATAACTGATAACTCTTGACTCTTTCAGTGGAAATGGAGAATGGTTCATTGACGTTTCTAATAGGTGCGTGTTTCACTCTACTTCTGTTGTTTTGGCAGCATGTAGTTTAACAAGCCACTGAGAGGAGCTTTGCTATATGCAGTGGCATAGCACTTAAACTTTAAAAATCTCTAATAAACATAGAGGTGTATAGTAGGTTCACCAGGATCATGCATTTATATCGAGATTCTTTCCCTCAGTAAGAGGAAGGTATCTCTTGTGTTCTTAATCAATGATGAAATGCTTAATTGTAGTGAAGTACAACTTCCTTCTTTTAGAGAAGTCATTAGGCATATTTAGTCTCTTATTTCACTTTTTGGCATTGTGATTCTAGTATGTGTGATAGCAGCTGCTAGTGCTGTCTCTCACTTGAGAGTTTGCTTACTGTATGTACATTGGTTACTGTGTACAGCTACTGTCCTAGTATCTACCAAGTGATGCATATAAAATATACACTCCTCAGTTTAACTCATTGTGCCTAACTTCAGAGTTACTGAATTATTCGTATGCTAACCTACTATTCTTTTCGTTTGCTTTTTATTCATATGTGTATAACAGAATAGCAAACTGGCATGCTGTTAGCGTACTGAATGTGGTCAAACAATGCTGCTAAATCTGTCAGGGGAAAGGAGTGATCTCTTGTGCCAATAAGCTATTGCTGGTCCTGTTTCATCCCTGCATTAGATTGAGCACTAGCTGTTTTGTGTTGCTGGAGCTCTGTGGTGTTCTTTCTCTCTGGAGAATGGGATCTGTCAGAATGCATCATGATTCTCGCTGGGGAAAAACAATGTCACAGTCCTGAAGAGGTGAAAAAATGAGTCAAGCCCTAAAAGGTCATGAGAGTTTAAAAACAAACAACATAACTTTGGAGTGTTTTAATATACATGCATCTATGAATTACTTTAAGGCGTAGTGTGTCATGGAATTCTTGAGGCTAGGGTTTTAAAAATACTAGTTTCACTCTGCGCTAAAGATTGTCATTATATATACTGGGTGTTAATCAGTGCAAACAGTTGTGGGTAAGCAATTCTGTTTTGTGTAACAGAAGTACTCAGAACAAAGATACCTGCTACTTCAAAATCCTTACTGTCCAAAAAAAGAAGACAGATACACAGAAAATGGGATGGTAATGATCAGCAAGCTAAACTGTTGTTGCAGAACGTAAGTGCGCTGGCTTGAAATTTGTGTGTACATGAACAAATTTTTAGATGAGATTTGAGGCAAAGTGGCTTGTGTACATTAATCGGGACAATTTCCGAAGTGTGAAAGTGCAGGTAAAAAAACCAAGATAGTCTGACTTTTTTCTAATGAGTCTTTTCAGGAAACGGTATGTCCTGCTTCCACCACTCCACCTGTGAATGGATCAGTGGCACAGCCACTTCTGCATGGATTTTTGTAACACTTTAGTATTCAGTTTGACGTGGTAACCCAGCAGAAAACTAACATAGCCAAAAGAATGAAAAGTACTCTGCTGAGTTAGTTAGCTGAATTTTTGTTAACGTGAAGTCGATGGGTGCCTGAGTAGTGTAAACGATAGGGTGTGTCATGTAGTGTGACAGGGTAGAGGGAAGGAAAGTAAGGGAAGGGGTTGTGCATCATTTGGCAGAAGAATGCTGTGAGATCAGGTCAGTCATTTTGTAAAACTCCACCCTCAGAAGCTTCATGGGAAAGAATGTGAAGATACTTGGTTGTCGTTACGGGCCAGCTCAAGATGAGTCAGCGTCTCAGTAATAAATGAGATAAGTCAGGAAATAATAGGCTTTTGAGGGTCTTTAAATCAAGTAGCTTCTCTTCTTTGTGTTTTTTTTTTTTTCAGATAGAAAAGCATAACTTCTGAAGAGCTGAAGAGTAAGGGTTAAATGGAGCTAAGAAATATCTGCAGCAGTGGTCTGAACCATTTTAAAAAAAAAAGTCCTTGTCAACTCCAACATGAGCTGTTAAGCTTGACAATGAAACGTTAAGGCCATTATATTTCTTTTGGGAGATCAGTCTGTGATTTTCTGCCATGTATTTTCAATGTCTGCATTGATCCGTGTTCTTCAGTGCTGTTGCATGAGATTTTGAGACAGGAAGATATGCAGTGCTGGATCTGATCGTTGATTACAGGAAAGCCACATGGCTTAGTTGGTAGAATCCAGAATGTACTCAGTCTATTTTCAAGCCCATTTTAATGTAAGGGACAGACTAGCAAGAGACGATATATCCATTTGTGAAGTCAATTTATTCTGTTTAAATTCTGCTATGTCTGCCACATGTGAAGTTCTGTGAGGCCTGCCTACCTTCTCTATTGGCTTTATTTTTAATAAAAATGAGTCACACTTGAGTAAGTAAATTTTCTACTTCTTTCTAATATACGATACATTTCCAGAAAATGAAAAACAGGATAGCCAGTCTTTTCCTTGAAGTTAATATGTCACAATTCTTTTGTTAACTTTTTTAGAAGAGATTTTTTTTGCGACAAGGTTCTGAAGTTTAAAACAAGACTTGAACTGACAAGGCTTGGCAGAAAAGGCTTCTGTAATCTTAGTTCTTTCTGAGGGTGGTATGCTGTTAGAGAGGGTATTTATTTCTTTACTGTCTTGGTTTTTCTACAGTGCTAGTGTTGTTCATATAATCAAAGTGTGAGCCAGCTGACTTGCTCTATTGATATAATGAATTTGATAGTGGAAATGTCTGTCATGTTCCGAATTTTCTCACAGTGTTGTGGATCTTATACTGGAGTCCACACTTTACTTCAAACTACTTACCTGCTAGTGAAGCTTCTGGGAAATACCTGGCTGCTCTCCTAAGCACTACAAATACAGTTTTCCTCTCTCTAGAAATGAGTTTTTCTCAGCAAAAAGAGGACAATGTGAGGAAAAGTTGCTATAACTGCAGTTTTTCGTACACATGTAGAGTAAAATGGGTTTAGTGCGCATTTTAATTAGGCAGCCTTGTTATAAAGGTCTGCCATTGCTACAGAATTGTTAACATGGGAAGTGGTAGCATCACCATGTTCTGGTTTCTTCATATCCAAATTGGCTGCTTTTCTGGACAGTACACCTCGCTTGCTTGTGAGTTAGTGCCCGCTCTATCAGGTAGCTAAATAGAAATGTTCATTGCCAGCAACATACAAGAGATTTCCTGGGCTGGTCTTGTGGTCTTTCCTGTCCATACAGTGATCTTCGTTTCAGTAGAGGTTTACCTTGAGCATGTAGCCATCTACACTTTCAAAATTAAAACTTAAAAGCATATTTCCAGTCACTTTGTTGCTGCTCGTTCTTCAGGGAATTGAAGTGGAACACTCTGGAGAGCTCTAAGGCTGCTTACCGGGGATCTTTCTTGTGGCGTAATGGGGTATTTTATAGGTCCAAAAGCAATGTAAGCCAGGGAAATTTCTACCCCTTATCCAAGGCAAGCCAAAGTGTAGAAATCAGCCTGAAACTGTATTTTCAGAGAAACCTAATTATGAGGAAGTATTTTCCTCTCCTGTTAATTTTCCCTTGAAATTAGGGGCTATGATGTAAACTATTTGTAGTGCCGTAACTATCCCAACCTACTTGTCTTCAGTGTTTCTCTTGTTCTCTTGTTTCTATGGATTGTGCTATTGCAAACCTCTCAAACTGAGTAAAGACCTGGAAAAGTAAACTATGCAGAGGAATTCTGAACTTGGGACGGATCTAGTAAGATTTTCACTGTCTCTAATTTCTGTGATTGTATCAAAGACTTTTTTTTTTTGGCTGAGCTGGGAGGGGTTCAAAGAGATGCATGCATATGTTCCAATTTAAATTCAAAGTTATTGGATGTTTGGTATCACTATGCATATTGTTCTGCAATGCAAGGTAGCTCTGTGTATGTGCAGCGTGTATCTGACAGTTGACTGCTTATTGCTGTGACTTAAGTTTGTGGAAAAGAGTATTTCAGATCAAGGGAGGTGATTCTGCCCTTCTACTCCGCTCTTATGAGACCCCACCTGGAATACTGTGTCCAGCTCTGGAGCCCCCAGCATAGGAAGGCCATGGACCTGTTGGAGCGGGTCCAGAGGAGGGCCACGAAGATGATCAGAGGGTTAGAGCACCTCTCCTATGAGGACAGACTGAGAGAGTTGGGGTTGTTCAGCCTGGAGAAGAGAAGGCTTCAGAGAGACCTTATAGCAGCCTTCCAGTATCTGAAAGGTGCCTACAAGAAAGCTGGAGAGGGACTTTTTACAAGGGCATGTAGTAATAGGACGAGAGGTAACAGTTTCAAACTAGAAGAGGCTAGATTTAGATTAGAAATGAAAAAAATTTTCACTCTGCGGGTGGTGAGGCACTGGAAGAGGTTGCCCAGGGAAGCTGTGGAGGCCCCATCCCTGGAAGTGTTCAAGGCCAGATTCGATGAGGCTTTGAACAACCTGGTCTAGTGGGAGGTGTCCTTGCCTATGGCAGGGGGTTTGGAACTAGATGATCTTTAAGGTCCCTTCCAACCTAAACCATTCTGTGATTGGCACCCAGATTTAGGAGCCTGTTTTGTCTTTCCAAAATCTCATTGATCCTTTGTCTGAAAAAAATCGACAATTATGTGATGTGGCAGCAGTATGTCTGTACATGTCCTAAAGTTTTGTTATAAGCAGTGTGGTCAATACAGTTGATTCACCTTACCCTTTAGTAGGCAGCTTGCAGGTAGTCAGGTTAGTTGTTTTCAACTTCACGGGCTGGTAGACGAAATCTTCATTGACTACAGTGGGTTTACAGGTTTACACACACATCTTAATTCAGGTGCCGACCTGTAGGTGTCTTAATCTTTAAATACTGTCTTGTATTCCTAATAGTGGTGCAAGTACAGGGTCTTGTCTTTCCAAATATGTTCTGGATATATCCTGATGAGATTGCCAGTTATGTCTGCTTTTTCAAATTTATTGCTTTTTTCAGTTTTTAAACTATAGAAGGTGATAAACTCAGGTTGGTTTGTAGAGGGTGGTGAAGAAAGTGCTTTCTTTACTTTTCTGACACATCTGATTTCCTTTGTATAATGAAAAATATATGAATATGCTCTCAGGATGAACAGGGAAGTAAAATACTCCATGTATACGCCACACATTCAGCAGTAGTTTCTTTTACTGAGGTTAGTCTGGGGCACCACACAGAAACCCCTTCTCTTTGCTGCTTTCCAGTTGTCTGGTATTTGGACTCTTCAGGCTTTTTCTAAAGACTTTGTTTTATATAATGCAATTTTTTCTATTTTGGTAATGTAATACTTTCTAACAGTTTGCATCTCTAGCATAGCCCTGGTATTTCATTTATTTCAAACTACAGTGTTGTTGATAGTATTGTTGTAGTGCCTATCACACAGTGTCTAATCCAAGACTGCATGAGAATCCTGCAGTCGAGCGTCTCCCTTTGAAAACTGTCCTGCCACAATACGGCCACATACAGAGCTTACTGCAGTTTCTGTTACGAGAGCTCTCAGTGCCCAGCCCAGCTCTGTGTTGCTTGTCTCACTCTGCCTCAACTCCCAACCTTATTCCCAAAGGCAGGGCAATGTTGTCTCTTCTCACCATGTTTCATAGTCCTTTTCCATTTCCCAGCAGAACGCAGGGTCGCCAATTCAGGTGTCTGAATCCTGGTTTGTGGATTTGGGGGGCTGTGTGTGTTGGGATGGTGGACCTTTAGGAAGAAAGGAGAAGATATTCCTAGTCCCCCTGTTTACCTTGTAGTTCACTGCCTGTGTCACTGGGAACTCCTAGCCCTCTAGTAAAGTTTAGGGTGACTGTGGAGAGCAGAAAAGAGTCCTGTCTTCCCAAAAGCCCACGAACCATTTGTCTGGAGGGGAAAAAAGAAGTTGTGGTGTGGCAGTAACATGTTAGCTTTTTACTTCAGTCTTTAAGTTTATTTCTTGTCTTTAAATTACAAGGGGATTAAGGATAAAGCTGTTCAGTTGTGAGATGTTAGGACTGGAGTTTCAGATACTAAATGAATTTCTTTGTCAATTGTAAATCTAAGATATTGATTAAAATCTGCTTTAAGATAGGAACCTATTTCCTCCATGGGCTCTAGCATTTATTCTAGAGAACTCAGGTAGGCCTGGTTTTGGTTCTAAGCATAAATGAAAATGATGCTTCTTGAGATGAAAATTATTTGCATCCTTAATTAAGACTAGGAGAGTACATGTTATATTTAGGAAACTGCACGTGGAATGCATGTTTAGATTTTTAGGGGTTTTTTTTCAACTGTGTCTGCTAATAACCTGTTTTCTTTTGCAGAACCCTGTGATAATATGAGAGAGATACTCCAAAATGTGGCCAAATTACAAGGCGTCTCAAATATGAGAAAACTAGGTCACTTGAATAATTTTACTAAGGTAAGAGCTGAAATGGAGTCATAGAACAAGTGATCATATAGGCAAAATACTTTGTATCTATCAGACATTGGCTGGCAGTTTCATGAAACAACTTAATATCATGGAACAATACTTGAAATCTACGTCCTATGGGAGAGGAAAGGAGCAAATAAGGACAAGCAAATATGTGAATGCAGGGTTATGCTGAAGTTCGTCTACATGTCCTACTGGCTGAATTTTGGTAGTGTTTTAGTGCTTAGAAGCCTGAAATATCTTCCAGTTAATGGGTTATATTGCACAAATAGAGCTGAAGATTGGCTCCTACTCCACAGAATTGAATCAAAAATGGGAAATGCGAGACTGTCGGGATGTAAACTGACAAAGTATGAGGGGGAGGACTGTATCCATGAGCATGATACACCGTGGTTTGGACACTAACAGAATAACAGCTGTCAACTTTGACTGCAGCTTTCATAGTGAAAAAGATTTAAAGGGTCAATTTCTAGACATGAGCCGTATTGCTGATTTTTGAGGTGCTTTTTCCAAATACATGCTTCCAGATCATGGGAATGTGACAGATACTTGCCTGAAAGTCTGATGGACATGTTTGGAAGCTGTCATTGTGAGCTGACAGGAGGCAAGAATTAAAAACTTAGTGCAGGATGAGAGTGTAGGCTGAAGAAAGAGGCCATGAAAGGCCTTCAGAAGGAGAGCAAGTACCATTTGTTGGGTAGATGAGGAGTAGAGAGGACTGATGGGAGGTGGGCAGGGAGTTAGGAAAAGGGTGTTTGTTGTATTGTACTGAATGGTTGTGGTTGGACCAGTGTTCTATTTATCAAGGCAAGGGGAAAGTGTGTTGCAGTCAGTGAGCTAGGAGACATTGAAGCTTCAGTGTGAGTGTTACCCGAATGGATGGACTGATACCGAGAAGGAGCTGGTAAGTTGTACGCCTTTCTGATAGAGCGCCACAGATAGGGCAACATGCCTGAAGATGAAACCCAAGTTTCTGTGACAGAGGATGGATCCTGCAATGAGCCCAGAAGCAAGGTAGTAGTGGAGAATGTTGTGGGTAAAGTAGGGTTTAAATTACTGTTGTAGATGAGCTGGTAACAAATCATTGAGTAAGATAGCCAGGAGACTGCTTGAGAGTTTTGAGACAATCTCAAGTGAAAGAATGAATGCTGAAGGGCGGATTTGGGGGACCAGTTGATATAAGAAGAACAAACGTGCATGAGGATGTTCAAAGTAGGCGTGCTTTTTGGCTGTTGAAAGCACTCCTTGTAAGACTGAAAAACAAATCAGTGGTAGTGTATGAGATTCAGTTAGCAGGACGGTGAGTACTGAGAACAAAATCACAATAGCAAATAAATTTATCTTGTAGTGCATTAATAAAAAAATTTGTAAATGCTCCATTTTCAGAGTTGGTTCAGGGCACATGTAGGTGCATAGCACTCACTGAGGAACTGAACTTACTTATACTGAAATCTTTTCTTTGGTCCATTGCCTTATGGTGTCTGTCAGTCTGTCAAACATCCACCATTGACAAAATGCTGCTGTTTTCACTGAGATTCCAAACTGTGTTGCAAGAAAGCCCTTTATTCTGCTAGAAGAGGCTGATGCATGGCTGTGTTTCCTTTTTGTACTAACCTGGAAACTTTTAAATGTGAGTGTTCCAAATTCTCTGGTTACCTTAAAATTAAAGAGCTGGAGTAGGCTTGCAGATGCGTGATTTCTAGTGAAAAGTCAATATTTGAAACTATGGATCCTCAAAAAGTGTTGATTTTACTACTGAAAATCAGATATTAAGTAACTCCAAATGTGGTAAATCAGTAAATATGCATGAACCAAAACTTATTTTTAAACGATAGTTTTGAAAAATTGAATAATTCCATAATTGAATATTTGAAGAATGTGTTCTTTATACTTAACCTGGTGTTACAAATGAAAAATACTTACAAAAACAGAAGGAAAGTTTTCATAAATTCGACTTAAGACTGGCAAGAAATTAGGAATTTGTAAAAAGCAACTTGCTATAATTAAATATGACTTTTGAAGACAGACTGTAGTTCATAACCTGGTTTTGATCCTGAATCACAGTGACCCTGTGTAAGAGGATCATCCCACTACATTTAATATTTAGTACTTGTTCTTATATTCATCTGCCTGGAATATCTGCTTTATAAATGTACAACCTGTACATTCGGTTTTGAAAACTTCCTATTTTTGCTTGAACTGTAAATGCAGTTATGAAAATAGAATAAAGGTTGCAAATTGTATTGTATTGTCTGCCTTGTGGTTGGAACAATTCTGTGTTTTTCATTCCAGTGGTTAACAGTGAAAGCCTGGAGCTTGGGGAAGATGGGTTTATTTCCTTTTTGCACTCTGGTCTTCTACC
>VYXH01000502.1:0-10086 GCA_013397275.1 Burhinus bistriatus | reverse complement strand
CATCCTGGAAAAGTATAGCTGAGACTGGTCAGTATTTACAGGAAGTGGCCACATGGCTGTGTTTGACACTGGCCTTTCTATATAAAGTTTATTTCAGGGTTATGACTCCCTTACTGTCTAATCAGCAGAGTGGTGGGAAGTTAGAAAAAAAAAGTCATTCTCCCCAAGAGCCTTCATGTTTATGGAATATCAACACTGCACTCTAACAGTGATCATGCCCATGTCAATTATTTCACTAAATTTTCATTCTAGTAAAATAAAAGTTATCACAGAATTTGTCAGAAGAATATTTACAGTCCACATTGTACCTTCATTCTTTATGCTCAGTCCCTTGTGACTGCAGAAAACTGTTTGAAATGTAGCTGTACTACAAAAAATCTACTCTCCAACCTTGAATCTCGTGATAGCATTTAGTTTTTGGTTTTGTTTGGGTTTTTTTTTCCATAAAGAGGTATATAAAATGTTTTCAGAACTGAAACATAACTATCATGTTACAACTTTCGTATTACGCTAAAATTACTTTTAAAATAAAAGAATCTCAAGGCAACTTTTACAGGATTGTAGCCTATATGTCAGTAAGATATGAATAAAAATCAACTGTTTATAACTGAGTTTACTTTGTCTGACTATTTTACCACCCAATAGTTAGACTGTACAATTCTCTTATTTGCCTGAAGTGATTGCTTTATAGCATGCAGAATACAAGAAGTACTGAACAAAGTAAACCTGTACCTTAAAAGTAATTCTGAAGCTAATTAGCTCAGGAAATTTTCAAAAGGATTATCAGGTCATTACTGCTAGGACAATCATTCAGAAGCCTAGAAAGTTAAGAACTTGGCTGTACTGTTTAAGGAGGCACATATAAAAAAGTATTAGCAACAATCAAAAACTAAGGACAGCATCCAAACATTAATCATTTGTCAATATAGCTTTCTGTATTTTCTCTTAAACAGACAGCAGTTCAATACAATCTTTTTTGGCAAGACATAAGTTGATGATATCTCTGTAAAAGAAAATAACATCCTAGTAGCTGCCAGCATGGAAGTTCAGTAGCTTCACAAAATACTTTGTAACTCGTTTGTATCGCTTATTTGTGGTTTGCCTTGAAAAAAAGTCTGTTTAAAGTAAAATACTCTCAAGGGCATCTTCAAGGATAGCCCAAACTGTATTATCCACAGTGAATTGAGATGTCTGAGGATCTATGTGAATGAGTTATATGGAAAAAAAACCACAAATCTGTAGCAGACAATCATTTAAAAGGAATCGAGAAAAAAAAGCATACTGAAATATTTCTTTAAACATCCCCCAATAAATGCACTAAAAGAAATTATTTGTCCATATCTTCTATTTTTGTCTAAAATAGTTTAAATGCTGCAAATAATTCAAAACATTCATATGCAGCATCATACAAGAAAAATCGCTATACATTCTTCAGTAATTCAGCATTTTAAATATTCCTTTTTAATACAGTCGAGAACCAAAATGACTAGTTTTAAATGCAGGTATTCTTTGTAACTGACATCATAAGAACAACAAACTAGTCCATCTGTTTAAGTTAAAGATTGTTTTACTGTTTTGGATCAAGTGCATTTCTTATTTAATTTCTGTTTGTGGTTGTATTTAGTTTGTGTGGCAAGGTTTTGGTAGCAGAGGGGGCTACATGGGTGGCTTCTGTGAGAAGATGCCAGAAGCTTCCCCTATGTCCGATAAGCCAATGCCAGCTGGCTCCAAGAAGGACCCACCACTGGCCAAAGCTGAGCCAATCAGCAATGGTGGTAGCGCCTCTGTGATAACATATTTAAGAAGGGGGAAAAAAAACTGCTGTGCAACAGCAACTGCAGCCAGAGAGAGGAGTGAGAATATGTGAAACAACTCTGCAGACACCAAGGTCAGTGAAGAAGGAGGGGGAGGAGGTGCTCCAGGCACTGGAGAAGAAATTCCCCTGCAGCCCATGGAGGTCCATGGTGGAGCAGATATCCACCTGCAGCCCGTGGAGGACCCCACACCGGAGTAGGTGGATGCGCCCAAAGGAGGCTGTGGCCCCGTGGGAAGCCCATGCTGGAGCAGGCTCCTGGCAGGACCTGTGGGCCCATGGAGAGGAGCCCACACTGGAGCAGGTTCCTGGCAGGACTTGTGACCCCACGGAGGACCCACGCAGTCTGTTCCTGAAGGACTGCACCCTGTGGAAAGGGCCCACGCTGGAACAGTATGTGAAGAACTGCAGCCTGTGGGAAGGACCCACATTGGAGAAGTTCGTGGAGAACTGTCTCCCATGGGAGGGACCCCACGATGGAGCAGGGAAAGAGTGTGAGGAGTCCTCCCCCTGAGGAGGAAGGAGTGGCAGAGACAACATCTGATGAACTGACCACAACCCCCATTCCCCATCCCCCTGTGCCACTCGGGGAGGAGGTAGACAATTCAGGAGTAAAGTCAAGCCTGGGAAGAAGGGAGGGGTGGGGGGAAGGTGTTTTTAGAATTTGGTTTTTATTTTCTCATTATACTATTCTGGTTTTGATTAGTAATAAATTAAACTAATTTCCCCAAGTCAAGTCTTTTTTGCCTGTGATGGTAATTGCTGAGTGATCTCCCTGTCCTTATCTTGACCTACGAGCCTTTCATTATATTTTCTCTTCCCTGTCCAGCTGAGAAGGGGAGTGACAGAGCGGCTTTGGTGGACACCTGGCCAGGGTCAACCCACCACAGTGGCAGCCCAAACCACGACAGGCAGAAACACACTAAATGCGTTATATTGGTCTTCATACGTGCACAGGCAGTCTTTGCTTTCTCTCTACTGCATTCTTCAAGCATTCATGAACCTTGCTAACAATCATATTATTACCAAAACCAAGTTCTAACAATAAAAAATAGAGTTTCTTACACTGATAGAGCTATCCTAGTGTCCTAAAGGACAGTCAGCTTTCAGAGTTCAAGTACTCTTGATTATCTAGAAAGGTACTAATCATTCCATGCCTAACAGAACTTTCAAAGCCTGGTTTACTATGGATCTGTACTGAATATCCATACATCACTCCACCAAAACATCCCCAGCTTTGCTTCCACCACAGCTCTTCACCATCCTCTCATGGCAATACTTGTACTTCTTGTCCAAATTATATAAATCCCCCCCTACCACACTCCAAATTTCACACTTCACCTATGAGGCATGCAAGCAGCAGCAGGTACTGGCTCCAAGCTACAAATATACTGAACAGCCATTCACTAGACTTGACAGAAGAGGTAATCTGACCTACTGAAACCCTTTCTTTCTTTCTCCCCAACCATCTCTATCCATGAGATTTAACTTCATAGAGCAACATATTTCAGGAAACCAAAGATAACTCAATACAGTAAGCTGTACGTGCTCATCTCTGTCTCCGCTCTTGCCAGTTTTCTTCCCTGAGAGTCCATCTGCCTTGTGGTGTGCAGTGTTTGTTCATGCTGAGATAGACAGCCTCCATTGGGAGGATTTATGAGGAATCTTTTTAAAAGCAAGATTTCTGAGCTGAAAAACATAGTAAGTTATTTTTAATTAGAATCTTAACAACTATATATAGAAACTGTCTTGATTAAGACATTCAGACACGCATGCCAATAGACATGCATATATTTTACCTTGTTCTGCACTTTGGTCTACATTTTTGTTTAATCAGATATGGTACACACCAGAAGGTAAAATTTCTTTTGGATCTTAAGATTGGATCAGGAACACTGCAGCCACATAACAAAGGAATCAAATAGTAATTATATTTTGCTAGCTGAAAATCCCTTTACCTCATTAGCCTGACTGCTGATGTTCTTTCTTCTTTCTCCCTTTTTCTCATTTCTTCTCATTTGTAGTTCTTTCTCCTGAAGCTTGAAATTCACCAGCACCTCGGCCACTTCTGCCCTTTCCAGGCTCTGAATCAGTATCGCTGTCCGGTTGTAGTAAGGCAAAATGAGATGCCATGGTAGGAACTGAACTGATTACAGCTGATGCCATTGCCATGTCTGAAATTCTACTGAGAAGGCTTCTTTAATGATTAGGCTTCCTGGGAAAGCAGCTGTCCTGGTTTGAACGACACAGGACTAATTTCTCTTCTAATGCTTGGGAAAACTGTACTTTTAGAAGACTCTAGTGTCTGAATTTGTGAAAATATTTACTTCATAGCCANCATTGGGTGATAGAATAATTGTCTAAATGACAATAAATTGTTGTGGGTTTCTCAAACCATAACAGCAGCACAGAAATAAGAATGGAAATACTGTTTTACCAAACAATCAATGAATCAATAATTGATATCTGTTTAGCTGCAACAGTTTTAGATCAGAACCAATAGTATTATTTCTTTATATTTTAATCAACTACATTATGTTATCTTAAATATCTGAACAAGAAGAACAAAAGGAAAAAATAATTTATAAAAACAAAAAATTGAGTCTTCAATACATTTACTCCTGAGACATTGCATTTAGAAGGGCTGGGGGGAATAATCAAGTAGAAGATTGCTTCCATGATCTGGGGAAAAAAAAAAAATAAAAATAAAATTTTAAAAAAGCATAGCACTCCAAAACTGTTTCAGATGCAATCCTTGGAGCCTGATAAATACATGATTTGAGAAAGCAAGCAAGTAGATATTATGCAGAGGCAGAGACAACAACAGTCCACCTTTGGGTAGTATCATTTTGTTCCCAAGTTACTGGAAATTCAACAAGCAATTTTCTCCACAGGAAGGTGAGCCCAGCATTCTGGCTGGTACTGTTCTCAAACATTAAGCACCTATTCTTAGAGCAAAAGGCTGAGGGTGTGTTGGGAGCAGGGTAGAACTGAGAAACCAAGGATCAAGGAAAAACAAGAACACCTAAAATCTTTAAATGATGAAGCAATATGGTAATTTTGGGTTTTCCTTTGTGTGTGTGTGTGGTTGGTTGTTATTTAAATATATTTTAATACTCAAGAACACTATAGTTATCCTGCTTAGGAGCTTAGTTACAGCTGAGATATGTTGTGCTACTACTACTCTGGAACACGCAATAAATTGAAACCCAAAACTCAAAAAAGGTTAAAGATACTTCTTTGGGGGGGCGACACGTGGGGACACACCATCAGAGACAAATGCTCAGTCATGCTATTAAAAGAACTTACAACACCAGATGTTACTTTTGGCACTGCATCAATCATAAGACGAAGTTTGTAAACTCCCTATTGTATTCCACTTGAGGAAAAAAAAATTTAAAAAGTCCACTCTGACTCTGTCAGCCAAAAGCTTGACATCTCTAGTGCTCTATGTACTAATTATGATATATTTTGTTCTTAATATCAATAATTAAATGGCACAACACAGTCTTTATTAAGTTCACAGCCATTAATGGTGTCAAATATTCTCAAATATTGGAAACCAATGGACCTATAACTCAAACTTTCAGATGAGGAAATATGTTTGCTAGTCCTTTTACAAGATTTTTTTTTTTCTTAAACAAGGAATTAAAAATAACGTTGCTCTTTATTTTGACAGATATGAAGAGTATTAGAAAATTAATATTGGTATTCTTGAGATGAAAATATTCTAACTGTGCCTGAAGAGGCTTTGGGGCAGAGGGGGCAGAAGGGACGGAAGTGGGTCCAAATTCCAGAAGGAAATTTTGTAATTCCACAGCTCAAACTATGATCTGAAAAATCATTTCAACCTTTACAGTGATTTCAATTAACAGTTTGGCAGTCTGAGAAATTTTATGAGTTGATAAGTCAGTTGACCCAAACCTATCTACATAAACATAAGACAACTCCTCTCCTTACTTTGTTACTATATAGATATATAGAGAACAGTGAAAGTTTGTGAGAGGAATAAAAGGAAACAAAAAGTGCTTGTGACACTTAAGCAGCTCATTAACATCTCAAGTTTAAAAAAAAAAGGAGAGAATCTGTAGTCATTCCCATTTTTGTTGGTGCATTAGCACTACTCATTTTCTTCAAGAAAGACTTCAATATACTGAGAAAGTAACTATCCCTTCATTTCTGTGTTAGGGAAAAGATCATTGAAGAATGTATTTCAAAGTCACAATATCACTAAGGCAGCAATTCATGAACCAGTTTCAAAACTTTCTCCTTTGCAGGATCAGTAGCAGACTATTAAACTATTTTTGCAGTCTGTTTTAAAATATAAGAGTTTGTGAACAGATTTCCTTAAACCAAAAGTACGTATTATTCAGATTCATATATCACCAGCATAAGATAAGCATTATACATATGCACCATATAATTTTGAGGCAATGAAAAAGCATTTGTTATCTTGGCTAGCAAGTAGTAAATTTAATGCTTTACTCATTTCACAGAATCATAGNCCTCCCTCGACCTGCTGGCAACATTCCACTTAATACAGCCCAGGATACCATTAGCCGCCTTCTGCTGCAAGGGCACATTGCTGGCTCATGTTCAACTTGGTGTCCACCAGGACCCCCAGGGCCTTTTCTGCCAAGTTGCTTTCCAGATGGTCAGCCCCCAACATATATCGGTGCCTGGGGTTGTTCCTCCCCAGGTGCAGGTCTTTGCACTAATCTTAAATATAAAAAGACGGGGATTCCATTTAGTTTCAGTTTTATTCCACAACCCTCCTTCATATAGTCACAATTTACAAATAACATTTTTAAAGCTAATTTAATTTTACTTTATTGTCAAGATGCAATACAGACTTGTGGTGGGTTGGCCCTGGCTGGCAGGTAAGCCCCCACCCAGTTGCTTTCTGGCTCACATCTTCCACACTGGAATGGGGGAGAGAATCAGAAGGGCAAAAGGGAAAAAAACTTGTGGATCAAAATAAAGAGAGTTTAATAAGTGAAGCAAAGCTGTGCGTGCAAATCAAGCAAAATAAGGAATTAACTCACTACCCATTGGCAGGCAGATATTTAGCTGCTTTCCTGGAAAGCAGGGGCTCAGCCTGCGTAATAGTTATAGTAGGAAAATTTAATTCCCTAACTATTGTTTCACTTAGTCTTTGTAGTATGAAATTGTATGAACTTTCTTAAGATATATATATCACTATATATATATAACTAAAATTTTACATACTCAGTCCCAGATGATGGGGGAAAAAGGTACATACATGCAACATCAATGACTGAAAGCTCTGAAAGGACTCCACTGTGTATGTGTCAGGGCATGAAAATCCTGAATATGCAACTATGGCAGTCCAAATAACTTCTACCAGGATTCAAATTCAGCACAGTATTTAAATACAAAAAATCCATACAAGGATAAAAAGGTTGGGAGGGGAGGTGGTGGTTAGTTTTTGTTTGCAATTTACTTTTCAGAAGCAAAAGAACATAGGCAACATATAATTACATTCAGTGATATGTAATTTCGAAAAGTGTTTTGTATAGCCAAAGAATTGTCTCAATTTTACATTTCCCCTAGGAGGACAGAATATGAGAGTTGTAGTAGTCTGTGACAGTGTGATTCTACTAAAGGATTTATTTCATTATCATACATATTTCTATTACTGAGTTACTGAAAAATACTGGTTTGTTTTGGGATATTTCATCTTATGTTCAGTTCCCTCCTAATCCTGTATTGAAGTCAAAATCTTACTTGTGAGATCTCAACCTGCTGTCATCTGGTATTAGGGGGTTTTGTTTGTTTTTACAAGTAGGGTGTTGTCCTGGTTCCGGCGGGGATAGGGTTAATCTTCACAAGGAGCTGGAACGGGACACAGCCGGGGGGGTGGGGTGGGTCGGCTGACCCAAACTAGCCAAACGGGTATTCCATACCATGTGATGCCATGCCCAGTCTATAGGGGGGAGCTGGCAGAGGAAGGGGACAGGAATCGCTGCTCGGAGCGGGCTGGGGCTTCCCGGGTCCGGCCGGTGAGCGCTGGTACATTAATCGTGTCTTGCACATTCCTCCATCAGTGTTACTGTTGTTTTCCTCTTTCCTTTGCTGTTCTTATGCTTGTATTCTCAAAACACTGTCAGCTTTTGCTACAAACTGATTATTACTGCATTGTAATTTGGTGGGGTGTAGGCATCTTGCATCAGGTGCAGTGTGTCTGAGATGCATGCTCTGATCAAACAGCCAAATAACATTAAGACTAAGTTTTCAAGAATTAATCTTATAAGACAGGAAAGAATATCATCATGGGATCATGGCTAGCATACAAATAAGGATGAATTTTCTGTTCTCTGCCACTTCTGGGTTTTGGTAGCCTTATCTTATTCCATATACATCCAAGTCCTGTGCTCAGGTCTTAAGTTTTTGTGGATGTGTGGGTATCGTTTTTCTCTGAATAGAGTAAGAGATAATCCAGTTCCCAAACTGACCATGTAGATGCTACAATTTTTGAGCATGGCAGTATGCTGGAACACTGTACTGGAGCTATTGGAGACATAGCATGCATTTTTGCAGATTAAGCATCAGTGATCTCTGTAGTCACAGATACCTACATGTGATGATCATATTTAGAAAGTGAAGGAGCCTTTACATGAGTCTTTGCAGGAAAGCAATGTGACTTGTTTCTGCGGAGGCTTCAAAATAAGAAGGTGCTGTGTGACTACTGGCATACACGAGGACATGATTAGAAGGTTATTTTTATTATATTTTATTATCTGTTTCTCTAGGATTCATTTAGTGTTCTTTAAACTTCAAGACCTTGAAGAAGGATGAACCTGAAAAACCAGAAGGGTCTAAGGAGAAAGTGATGTCTCACAGTAGAAGAATTGCTCTGTCTTGAAGTTCTCTACTTTTTTTTTTTTATTGAGGTATCTTCAACCACGTTCCAGTTCTTGTTAAAAGCAGACTGTTGATCTATCATAGATCTTGTCTTCTCTTCCCTGGTATGCCACTTACAGGTGGTCACTTATCTGTCACACAAATTTCTTCTAAATTTAAGTCAAATCTGCCACTTCAAGAATAATATTTATGACATGCTTAAATACAGGAAGAAAAAATAAATGAGTTTTAATTTCTCCCCAGTTCCTTTCTTGGTACTGGTAAGCAATACTGCATAGTGTTAGAGCTACTTCAGGGTTGTTTTTAGTCGCACAATTGTATAAGTTTCCTCTGACTTTCCAACAAGATCCAGCTTTCTCGGTCCAAATGATCAGATTCCTCGCCTGTATTCTCATCTTACATCTGTCTCATTACATTTCTGTCTTGACCTGCAGTAGTCTGAAGTGGTTCTTCCTGACTGCTACTCTTACCCTGTATGCCTTCAAACTTAATGTAAATGGTTACAATTAATTAGATAAAAGCTTGAATTTCAAGGATGTTTGTTCATGTACTGAGCTTAGCTCGATTGCACTGGTTCTCTTTTTATCAAAAGTATAGAGGGTACCTTAAATATCTGTGCTGCACTGCAGATGACTAAACCTGCTTTGCACCCTTTTGCTGGCTCTTTTGGGAGATATTTCACTAAACTGAGGATTCTGGCTTTATCTAGATGTCATATTAGTCATTGACATGGCAGCTAGTTGGAACATAAGTAGAAATATCAATGCTAGCTTTCACTTCAGTGTGATACTTTCTCTTGTATATCCACCTACCTGAAAGATGTCTTTTTAAGCATCTGTGTACTAATGATGATCAAGAACAACCATTTTGTAGATGGTTCTTGTCTAGCTATGTGTAATTAGCTTTTTAAATGGAGCATGATTGTTATAGAAGGGAGGTGACTTCATAGAGTCCTCATCTCCTGCAGATCACCAGGAAGGGACGTGTTCTTCAGTAGCTGTTTCTTTAGGTCCATGTTAGGTACAGTATAGACCTTATGCTCCCAACACAAGGCAACCTGAGATGTGGTTCAAACAGTAGTACTTTGGAGCCACTGAAGGCCAAAGCAGTTGAATATCTTGTCCTTGTGACTACACCAGCAGTGCTGTCTGATCTGCTTTTTTTTAAAGCAGATGTTTATTGTAAGAACTAGTCTTCTGCCTGATGTAATGCAGCTGTTGCAGATATATCTGCAGGAGCTGGTACTGTGGCAGATTTGGGCTGGCAGCTGCTGCTTTTGCACCCCAGCCCAGGCAAGAGTACTTTGTAGTGTGAGTAGTAGCAGCTTAATGCTCTGCGGGCCTCAGTGATCTGTCTCTGTTTTGGTTTTTGACTTAAGGTGGGTGTCT
>VYXH01000499.1:40396-55368 GCA_013397275.1 Burhinus bistriatus | reverse complement strand
ATGTTGGGGGGGGGGGAATGGGATTGCCGCAGCTCGTCTCTGGGAAGGAGGAAGGCAGAATTACCCGCGGATTTCGTTGTAGAAGGGAGCGATTCTAACCCTGCTCACCCACTCGCTTCCTGAAGTAGCAGTAAAATTGCCGGAGAAGGAACTGCCTGTCGAGGGCAGGGCATGACGCTGCCTTGGCATCACGTGCCGCGACTGTGCCTGGGTCTGAATTCACCCGTCGGCTAGTCCAGACAGGCAAGAGGAGCAGAGATTTAGGAGCCAGCCCCTCCGAGTCGCACTCCCCGGGCACCCGCTGCAGGTAGATAGCCGTCCTGGCGTGGGCTGGCCGGGGAGGACCAGGGGCTCAGCAGAGCTCGGCTCGTGGGTCCGACGAGGATCCTTGATTTGCAGCGATTCCGTAATCCCGACCAAAACTTCACGGCGAGGGAAGATAGCGATTAAGGCGAAGGTCTAATGGTGACTGGGTTTGTTTTATCTTTCATCTCCGTGGGCAGAGATGACATGGGGATGTCCTCCTTGTTGTGTCTGACTTCTGTTTTTCTTCTTGCTCTTTTTTTGTTTTTCCCCTCCCTTCTAGCTTGGTGCTTTTGTCTCTCTCAACCTGTGGCCGCTGCATTTCTAGTTGTCCTTTAATCAGCGGACGGAGATCTGCTGAGAAGTCACCGCTCCGCTCCTGGCTCCTAAGTAAACCAAAGTTTGTCGGGAACGCTTGGGGCTGGAGAGAGGTGCGGGTGCGCGGGCTGGACTTGAGCACGGATGCAAGGCGGGGAGCAAGAAAGCAAGGAATTCATCGGAGTAGTGAAGGAGAAGACTTCGCTACAGCAAGCTGACCTTCGGGAGCTTGGGTGCGAGGCGGGGATCCTTTCCAAGGAGCTGGTGAGAGTTAGTCTTGTCCAGGGGATGTTCGCTTGTAGCTTTTGTATCTGCACGCACGCAAATATTCCTGGCTGTGGGGCGGCCTCAGAGCTGACCCGGCTCACGTTTTCTTTTTTCCTCCCATAAACTGGAAATATCCCCCTGTGATGCCCCAGCCTTGTCTCTTCAGTGCAAGCAGGTCCAGGGATACGCTGATTTTTTTTATTTATTTATTTTATTTTATTTTCTTGGGTCCCATCTTACCCAAAAGCTGGCAGCTCCTGTGATCAGATTTTAACTTCCCACTCGAACACAACGATGAGACTTTTCAGTCCGGTTAATGCTGTATAGTGGGAGCTAAATTTTTTTTTTTCTTCTTCGACAATAAGACTCTTGTAGTGCCGCCGACTGTCTGCCGTAATGCCAAATTCCCGGGAAACGTGCTGGGTGGTGAAGCTGGATCTCTCTTCAACCCGTGGGGAAGCCCGCTGCTTTTATCCAGGTCTTGTAGCAAGGGCTGGTCAAGGCTTGTGTTTCTGTGGTGTGGATTTAGGATGACTAATCCATCACAAATCAACTCTTCTGTCACTTGCCGCTTCTCCAAATGCGGCTTTCTCCACGCGAATGCCTTTTCTCCACCCTAATAAATGAAACGTCTTACAATATTTAGGAAATATTTAGAAAATCTGTGATCGGAGCAGCTCTCCGAGCTCAGACAGAGGCGAGGGTCCCCTTTCACGAGAGGGTCCCCTTTGCCACGAGGCAGGTTTGTGGGTGTAGTGGGGTATTTTAGACCTTTTGCATCTGACGTAATCTGCTTCCAGCACGGGTCCACCAAAGCTGCCAGGTCTCTACTTCGGGGAATGACCTCAGATGTTGTCCTCTGTCTCCTGGAATCTTAGTAAATGAGTTTATTATTTCAAAGGCCACTGGAGCAGCCCGGCAGCCTCAGAAGGGCCCTATCTTTTCCACCTACGTTATGGCTTTGTGAATCCCAAGACCTTGAATCCTGGACTCTTCCCGCAGAGCTCTGGGCCGGCGCCTTGCAAAGAGGAGCTGTTCTTCCATAGCTCGGTCTTGATCCGCCAGCGCCACTGGAGCGCCTGGCCTGGCTTAACGCACTTATTTCAAGCCAGTCTGGGGAACGTCTGTGTTGTAACATCCGACCTGTGGGGCATTAAAAGGGAGTTTTTGGGGCTCTCCCAGCCCTCCCGTCCTCTCCTGGGCGGTCTGAAACCAGCCAGGAGTTGCTCCTGCTGAAGAGTGGACCTTCAGCTCCTGGCGCTTGCTCCAAGGCAGGGGACGAAGGTTTAAACTCTCCTCTTCAGCCAAGCTTCAGTTCCCCTCCCAAATCTAGGGCACGTCTTCAGCAGGTCATTATTTCTGTGCAGACTTCAGTAGTATTCTGCAGCTTCGTCGGCTGAGGTTTTTCCTCCATCTCTAGCAAAAAAAAACAAACCCCAAGGTAGGCTTGATACGATAAATGAGATTTTCAGTATTAAAGTTGTTGGGGTCCCTGGGCGACTCTTTATTCTTGGTGGGATTTCTCTCTCTCTGGTGGAGAGTGATAGAGCAATTTGCATTCTTAGCAAGAACCTGTTTGCATATATTTCGAAATAAGGGAGAAGCTCTTAAGGAGTGTGGTATTCGCCACATGCAGGGACAGCTCCTTTCTGCCGGCCTTTCCCGAGCTTTTGGAATACGAGAGAAAGGATTCCTCGGCTGCTCTTACCCTGGAATTAGTGGCTGGGAAACAAAGGCACGGACGAAGCGCAGGAGCGATTCGGAGCGAGAGGAGGGGATGACTGAAATCTCGGAAGGGTTCAGGTGGCAGTAAGCGTCACAGGGAAGCATCGGTGGAAAGAACTGCCGTTCCGAATTCGTTCGAGCAGAATATTCCCTTTGACCTCTCCTTGCTGTGCCCCGCAATCAGCTGGGCGCAAACGCGGTGGCGTTACTTGGAGGCGCAACGGTGGTATCGGCGTGGAAATCATGTCGAGTAAGCTGAAGGCAGAGTTTCCACTGGAAACATTAGCTTGGAGGAATAGCTCTTGGAGATAAGAAGTGAAAACGTGGAAGAAGGAAATAGCTGTTACGTGCCGCTCCTCTCTCTAGTTCAGATTACAAGCCGAAGGGGTGGGAAAGGCAGAGACATCTGCTGCTGGGAACTTGTGAATGGGTTGGGGTTGCAGCGCCTCAATGCCAAACACAAACAGTGCAGAGATTTAATTCGGGAGCCTGTTCTGGGGTTGGAAACGCTTTGTGCTCGGCCGGCTCTGCGATCCTGCCGGATTCCCATGCAGGAACCCAGGGTGAGCAAGTGCCCGATCGGGCGATGCTGGTTCCGCATCCTCTGGCTGAGGACACGGAGCCGGCACGTGGAGGTCGTCATCTTTAAATTTCAATAAAACCGTAGCGGGCAGAAGAAGTGCCATAAGCGCCAGCTGTGGTGCCGTGCCAGTAAACACGGGTTTGTTCGCCGCATCCGTCTGAAAAGCAAACAAAACTCTGCTGCTCACGGCTCGGCAGCAGCCGCCCTGCAGTGGCCTGGGCTTGTTGGGAGGTGCCTTCGGTAGCCCTCGACTTGGTTTGTCTTTTCTCTCGGGTTTTTACTGATCGCTTCCCACAGCTAGCTTTGTTCTGTAGCTCGTGAACGCCTTCGGACAGTCGAAGAGGATGCCCCACAGTCGAGGACTGGGCTGAGCATGACTTCTTTCTCCGCTTCCCCAGCTTGCGGTAAGAAATAAAAGACAGAAAAAAAAAAAAAAGGACTTTTAGTGGGATTGACTGTTTTCTGTACTTTGTCCCTCTTTTTCCCCTGAGCTAATGAATACTTAGGGCAGGGACGATGCTGGCTCCGTAAACAGAGCGGCCGTAGCTTTGCAGGGACGGAAGCTCGGGGTGTCCTGCGAGGAGGGGAGGATGGTCGGGATGTGCCCCAGGTGCCGCCAGGAGCAGGCTCTTCCCCTGAATCCGGGCGGAGCGCCTCGCAGGCTGCTTCGGTGAGTCAGAGGGGAAGTTGGCGGGGGCTGAATCCTTCCCGTGAACTGGCACTTGCGCACCTACTTTCCTGGTAACTTCCAAGGCGAATGATCCTCTTCCAGCAGCCGCTTCAGCCCCTCGGTCACAAGAGTGGGATAAAACTGGGTTTCCGCACTGGTGCCAAACCAGCTGCGGCGCAATCAGCGTGGCGCGCTTCGGTCCGCAGTGGGAAGGAGTCCGGCTGACGTGCGAGCACGAACATGCCGCACACGTTCGCTGTGCCTGCGGACCGGTTTGGACAACGGGGAGCCCTTTAGGGGGCAAACATGCACGGACCAAACCCCTCGGCTCCGGCGGCGGTGACCATCTCCCCCTCCCTGCGGTTGTTGGGGTGCCGTCGGGCATAGCCACGTGGGTGCTACAGGGAAAAAGGTGTAAGGACCGAAACTCATCACGTAAACCCGTCCGTCGCCCAACCTGCCTCTCTCCTGGGCTCTCCATCTCGGCGGAGCTGCTCGCTGGGATTGCAGCCTGGCACAGGCTCTTACTGGGAAGGTTTTAGGGGAACCCAGCTGTGGCGGAGGGCTGAGAAGGGCTGGTGTCACGCCTCCTATCAGCTAAGCTGATGAGGCATCGTGTCTTTGGCCGCTGGGCTGGGTCTGGAAGAAGGTCCCCGTGCGCTTTCAGAGCATGCGGTGAAGTGGTAACTTGGGGAAAACCTCGTGTCTTCCAGGTTTTTTCTAGCGGAATGGGAGGAAAATGGCTCTGTCCTGGTCTGGGCGCAGTGTAACTGGATTTGGGCTGTAATCAAGGGACCGCGTTTTAGGTGGTGCAGACAGGCACTTGTACCAGAATGTTAAATTCTGGTTGTAAATACAGCATTAGACTCGCACCTATTTTTGAGATAATGCAGTTTAACGTCTTACAGCTGCCTTTTTTGCCTTAAATCGTAAACACGTGCAGCGGCTTCCGCGTGAAAGAAAACCAACGCAACTGCCATTGCCTGGATCCAACGCGTGTCAGGTTTTGTCACCTCAGCTGAGCCTTCTGGCCGGCGAGGCGTGGGTTCGGTGACCGCCGTCGCTTCTCGTCCGTGACTAACATCCTCCCGTGGCACTGCTCAGGAAATGAGGCGGCAGGCAGCTCGCTGCCTGTGGGCACGGTGGTCTCCCCGCTCCGGGCGATGCCTAGCTATTTTTTTGGGCTTTTTTTTTTTTTTAGGTTGCCGATCAAGCCTAACGCATTGGGAAAGGTTCCTTTTTCGTTCTGCGTGGCTTATGGATTTGGAGGCACAGTGCCGGTCGCCTTGAGGAAAAGCTGCGAAGCGAACTCGGCGTCTGCAGGCAGGGAATCCTCGCCGGGAGGAGAGGCATCCCTGGCAAAGCGTGTGCCTGCGTGTTTAGCTTTTTATCCCCGCAAAATACGCGGGTCGGGCAGGGAGGCGGTGGTCTGTGGTGACGCCCTTTCTCGTTCGAGGCACGGGGGGCGTCAATCGAATGATTAAATACTACTTGAAGTGCCGGCTCCTAGGAGGATCCAAGTGAACAGGGAATATCCCTGTGTTTGTGTGATGGAGGATAATGGGATCCACGGAGCCCAAATATCGTGGCTGGCCTCTCCCGACACGTGGGATCCCCCCCCGTCCCTTCTATGTCTGAACTTGGCTTTGTGAAGGCTGGGAGCTCAGAAACTGCTGGGATTAGGGGTTTTTTCCCCCCTCGAATTTCCTGCTCCCAGCTCTCCCGTTCCTGGGGTGAGCTGCCCTGGCAGGGCTGCGTTTGATCTGCCCTGCTGTTTGCTCGATCGGTTGGCAAACTTTCACCCTTCCCTCTCCTTATTTTCCTGTTTGGTTTGGTTTTTTTTGATTTCCTCTCCTGGAGCAGGTAGAGCTGCTGCAAATCGCTTCTCCCTCGCGTTGTTGGGGGGGTGTGGGGGGGTATCTTCTATTTAAGAAGCATCTTTTGGGGATGGGGCAGGCAGCCCCCATGGTTTGGGTGCTGAAAAGGACAGGGGGGCTCAGACAGGGCCGGGAGAGGCATCTCCTGCTTTCCTGTTCCACCTGGAAGCGGTTGTGATTTCCCACAAAAAGGGGAAATGGAGATGTTGAGCCCGTTCCTGGAAACCGGCGCTGGTCTGGCCGGACAGAGCCTTCCTGCACGCTACGGGGAAGGGGTGCCGGCACCCCGAACTCCTCCTGGGGCACCGTGGTGCTGCTGGACCCTGACGCTGGGGACACCAGAGCTCCCCAGTTTGGAGCTGCTCAGACCTGCAAAGGGAAGAGAGCCATTGCTCTTCCCGCACCAGTTCAAACTGGGGGCGGTGAGGTTGGGAACGGCCAGTCTGTAGGGATGGTTTTTGGTCTGATGGGGTAATTTTGACTCTTTGAGACAATGAAAATTTCTACTCATCTAGCCGATAGATACGTATCCTTAAATAAGTACGTGACGCTTCCCGGGCTGCTTTGCGCAGTGTCAGGTTGTGAATCGTTGCTTGATGCTTTCTTTGCGACCCGAGTCCATGAGAGCAATGCTCTGCTGAGACCGTTCTCCTGTCTAAAAGCTTATTTTGCTTAGTTTTATCCTAGAAATGTTTTGGGGGCTCCGAATTTTTTTTAAATGCATCGGTGTCGCAGATGCGAAATGTCAAAATGCAGCAGCTCCTTTGCTCCGTGTGATGTTAGGAGCAATTTGGGGCTTTGCTTCTACACGATTAGTGATCATGGGCGTTAGGAGCTGGTGTAGTCTACAAACGAGGAGGAAGACGCCCCAGATCAGGAGGTCTCTTCTGAAAAGACTGCTCAGGAAGCCCAAAAGTCTGACGGAGCCCACGGCAGCCCGTGACTCAACGCCGGAGGATGCTCCACCCTTCCCAGTGCATGTTTCTTTCCAGTTCCCGTGCCACGGTGCTCGCAGGTCCTTCACCAGCCTTGAAACTCGCTGCGTTCCGGGCCAGCTCTTGCCTTTTCTGCCGTGTTTGCTCCACGGGGGGCGGTGGGTGCTCCTGCGATGCCGCAACTGAGCGTTCCTCTCTGTTATTACCCTTATCGGCAGCGGGTGGCCTCTGCTCCGGCGCGGGTGTGCCAGGCTTGCTCATCCCGGTTGGCAGACAGTCTCGAGACCTGGCTCCGTGTCGGCAAACTCTTGCGTCAAGTTGGTCCAGAGAGGACGCGTGCTTGGAGGAGGCTCGTGGGTTGGGAAGGAGGGCAGAGCCTGAGCCAAACAGCCCCTCTCCGTCTTCCCGCAGCCAGCCCGGGTGGCATCAGCGGGGACCGGCTTGCACGGAAAAGCTGCAATCCAAGGAAGATGCAAAAAGGGAAGTTCTGCCAGCCCGTGTCAAAGTCGCGGCTGCATGAAAAGTTGCTTTCATTTATTTGTTGAAGGAGAGCTCGAGACGGGACGCGCTGCTGACATAAAAAATCCCCTATTAAGGCCATCCAGCTGCTGCCAACGTGGTGCCGGTGGGATCTCCCTTGGCTCGCGGATCCGGATGGGTTGCTGCCGTCAGGGCTCTGTCTAATTTTTATGGCTTAAGTGACAAAGCGTCGTGCCAGTGAGGAGTCAGGTTGGAGGTATTTCTGATGCAGCGCTCGAGCCGTAATCTGGAAATCTGTTTACTTCATTCCTTCCTGTCGGGGGAACGGCACTGAGGAAATATTTTCTGCTTTTTACGTGCACATGTAAGGATTTGTTGCCTAATTACAATGTGAGATGCTGTAAAGATCCTTGGCTAATGTGGTGGTAGAGCTTGTAAATGGCCGGGTGGTTTTTGGGTTGTTTTCCGCCTCTCCACACTAGCGAAGCTGCTGAGGGTTTGCACCATGATGGTCATCTCTGGGCAGCCCTTGTCCCTGCTGTACGACGGCTCCCTTGGCCCCTTTCCCAGGCTGCTGAAGAGGCTTCTCCTGCGCTTCCCATCCGGCGTTGATGTGATTTGAGGGCCACGGAGATGCTGGGAGGGCTGGAGCCCCTCTGCTGGGACGCCAGGCTGGGAGAGTTGGGGGTGTTCAGCCTGGAGAAGAGAAGGCTCCGGGGAGACCTTGGAGCCCCTTCCAGTGCCTCCAGGGGCTCCAGGAAAGCTGGGCAGGGACTCTGGATCAGGGAGTGGAGCCACAGGACGAGGGGGAATGGTTTTACACTGAAAGAGGGGAGATTTAGAGGAGACCTCGGGAAGGAATTCCTGACTGTGAGGGTGGTGAGACCCTGGCCGGGGTTGCCCAGAGCAGCTGTGGCTGCCCCATCCCTGGAGGTGTTCAAGGCCAGGTTGGACGGGGCTTGGAGCAACCTGGTCTGGTGGGAGGTGTCCCTGCCCAGGACAGGGGGTGGCACTGGAGGAGCTTTGAGGTCCCTTCCAACCCAAACCCTTCTATGAATTTGTGCCTGGTCTCCAGCCCCCGGCTCCTGTCTTGCAGCAGGTGAGAGGAAGCGCGTCCGCCATCCGCAGACCTGCCTTGCACACCCCTTTGCTCGAGGACTCGTCGCCGCACCTTTTGGATGCGGGAGGCTGGCCGTGTTTCGCAGCCTCACCGGAGGGGCTGTGCACGCTCTGCAGCTCCTGCTGCTGCTCCGACACCTCGAGAGAGCGATTACCCTTCCCAAAAGAGTGGGGAAGGGTAGTATTGCTGCGTTGATGACCCCGGAAACCCAAACCCAGGTATTTGGGGACTGGTTTGTGCATCCCCCTCTCCTCCCTTCTGGTTTCCCAGATTCTGGATGTGCTGGAGGCTGCGGGGTCACAGCGTGGCCCCAGAGGGCTGGCGAGAGCCCCGCTGGGCTGAGAGCAGACCTGGTCTTGCTCTGTCAACATGTATTTTTATTTATTTTATTTATTTATTTTTTTTAGCTTTGTTGCCAGGGCCGTGGCTGCTCAGACGTCTGCTCCTAACCACGTTACTGGGGAGCGCTGGTGGCCGTAATCGAGTTCAGCGTGTCCCCGGGCTTGCGCACTCCCATACCACAAAGCGTTTAGGGAGCCTCTAAGTGCCTGATCCCTCACCAGGAATGAGATTAGCATTCCGTTCCTTGGAGGGAGACATTTTTTTATTTTTTTTTTTGGTCTTTTAAGTCTCTCTGACCTTCTTGAAACTAGTGTTTGTAGCTCCTTCACTTGTCGTGCCGCTGGACCCTCCTCTGAATACCTCCTTGCGGTAACACGTTGTTTGCAGACTGGGAGCGTCTGGGCTCTCTGGGGTGGGAATTGTCACGCTTAGGTGTTGCCTGGCGTGGAGGAGCCTCCAGCCTTGGTCTGGGGGCGTTAGCAGAGACTCCAGGAGGGTTTTACATCTAATCAAATTAATTGAGGAATGGGCGGCATGAGCTGACTCGTGTCGGGTAATAAATAGCTGCCAGTCCCATGACACTGCCAGGCGTGCCAGATCTCCTTGCCCAGCTCCTAGGAGGTTCAACCACCCTGGGTCTTGCAAAATAAATAAAAAAAAAAAAAATTAAAAAATGTTCTTCGAACCTAGAAATGGAGGTGAGCGGCGGCAAGAGGGATCCAACCACGCGGCAGCGCGGGGAGCTTCACCCACTATGTCCATCCACGGGCGACGTGGAGAGCCACCATCCACGCTGGTGCTGGGCTCGTGTGGGAGCGGCGCTTTGTCCTCCCAGCAGGCTGTCAATCTGCTGTCTAATAAATCCCATGGAAAGCAGCTAAAGAACAGGGCTCCCTGGAGCTACAGGAGGAAATTATTTAATTGTCTTTTATCATAGAGAAAGGGGTTGCTCGCATGCCGCAACTGGATGTTATGAATAGGCTGATTTGTACTGGAGAAAGCCGCCTGAAATGCAAGCGCGTTGCCAGAGGCTCGGCAGAGACGTGGAGCATCGTTTTGTTCTGACATGTCAACGCTGGCGTCAACTGAGCCTGAGCCAGGCAAATAGTAAAACCGCGGCGTAAATGAATGGGTCTCTCCAAGACTCGGCAGAGTCGTCAGCAGCAAGTCAGAGCGGTGCCAGGGGCGAGGGTTTACTTAGACTTCAGAAACCAGCCTGTTCCTTTCAGGCCACGCGGGTAAAGGTTTTTGTTTTGCTTGGCAAATAAATTAGCCCCCCAAAAAAATGCTTTTTGATGGAGCAACAAAGATACCGAGAACGTGACAAATGCTTTCACGGTATTGTAAGAGTTTGTTTTCTGTATCCTGAAAATGTTTAAAACGCTGGTAGTCCCAGAACACCGCAGACTTCAAAGCCCCTTTAATGACGCGCCACTCTCGTTTTCTGGGAATGTTCAGCTGCCCCTTACCTGGCTTGGTTTCTCCCCCAAATTTCAGCAAAGCCTGAACCTCCTGGGCAGCAGCTGGCTGAATACAAACCCTTCTCCTTGCATCCTTGGCCGGACAAAGCCCTGGTCTTGCTTCCAGGTATTTCTTACACCAGGAATTCGTGTTAAAATGTATTTCTGGTTTCGGGACGGTGTGGGGCATCTGAAGCTGAGCCCGCACCCAGACTCCCGTCAGCCTCCAGCGCTGGTTTTGTCTTTGCTCGTGCGTTATTCCCGACTCCGGCTATTGCCGCGGCAAGCAGAAGGAAGGAGGCGTTGTGGTGGTGGGAGGGAAACCTGCCGCTGTGCAGACAGGGAATGTGAGTGACTAAGGCTTTCAGCGGGAGCGATCGTCCTCCCAAGCCTTTTTCCCTTCTGCCAAGTCCTGATGAGCCGTGAGAGTGAGTTTTGCAAGCTGGCGGGAGAAAAAGGAAAGTGATAAAGCATGAGGGGGAAAACGCTTCGGCAAAAGACTTCCTACCAGTCTCCGCGCGGTTACTGAGGGTGCTTGGAAATGAATACGGGTTTGAAAGCAAAGGATCAGCATAAAGGAGGAAGAAGAGCAGAGGCCGTGCCCGTTTTCCATGCTTTCCCACTTTCCATGCTCTCATCTCTTGCCCTGTAGCACTGGTGCCCCCCCTGCCCCCCACGCCGGAGGTCCCAGCGCTCCTGCAGCCACCCCAGGATCCCTGGGCTATGGTTTCCACGGCTGTTACACTGATTTATTTTTTTTTTTCAGGATGGCTTGCCCTCTTTCCTTTAAGCTGGATTATGTTTTGGGGGAATGGCAAACCCCTCCGGAGGATGCTCTCCCGCTTTGTACAGTTGTTTTGCCTCTAACAGATGTGTGTTAGCTTCCCCAGCTGTGTGCTGCTTTCCCAGCAGGAAAAAGCGCGGGGCGCTAGGCCAGCAGCGGTGCGGCTCCGTCCACGCTTTGCCATCAGCCACTTGCTTTGGGAAGCTGCCGCTGGTCCATGTCTGCCAGGTTCCGGTTAGTCAGACGGGGCCGGAGAGGATTCCTGCTTGAGGTTAATGACTTTTCCAAGTGGCAGTGTCGGAGGCTGCATCCCTAGCCCATCGCATGCTTGGGAGATGGGCCAGCCGCATGGCCGGCGCCGTGCCGCAGGGATGTCCCGAGGGGGAGGCACGGCACCAGTGGCCAGCAGAAGTGAGTTGTCCCTCTGGATACGGCAGGGAGGGATGTGCAGGGGGAGCCAGCTCTTGCCTCTGCCTCGCCGCATCCTCCCGGCTTCCCAGAGGGATCTATCCCAACCTAAATCACAGCTTCCGGCAGGGAGAGCGGGGGGCCGAGCCGCCAGCTGCACCCCTTGGCACGGCAATCGGCTGCCTTGGTTGCGCTGTTCTTGCCCTTCGGTGTCTCCTGCAGGTGAGCTTTTTCCCATGTCTTTAAGCCTTGATCCTGGCGGCTTCTGTGCCGCTTCGTCGTCCGGCAGCGTTCCAGCGCAGGGCTCCGGTTGCTAATTACAACGACGCAGCATTCCCCGCCAGCAGCTCGCCGCTCTTCGAGCTTTGCTGCTGTGACCGCTCCGTACAACCCCCCCCAAAAAAAAGGATCACCTGAAAATTGGAATTTCCTGACCTATAGATGGCTTTGGAGCCTTGGGGGTGAGACGATGGGAAACCTTCGGTTTAACGAAGCACGGCGGGCGACAGCTGGCTTGCTGCACCCAGCTCCAAAACTGGTTTGACCTTTCTGGTGTGTCGGCTGGAAAGAGGTCAGCGCTTTTAATGCAAATTATTTTGCTTCTTCCCAGAGGTGAAGGCTAAATGTCAGGTTTGATGAATGAGCGACCTTTCACGGGGGTGGAGGGAAACTCCTGAGCACTCTCCGCCCTGCGCGCTGGCGTCACTTCCATTAAGGGGCTGAGTAACGTTTTCCAAGAAGCCTGAGACGGTAGGTTGAAGCAGCGCCCTCCTCCACATGGGAATTGCATCTGGAACAGGCTTATTACTCTCCGATGAACATCGGTGACCAAACCACCTCTTGCTTTTTTTTTAATGGAGAGCTGGAGGAAGCGAGAGGCATGACGAGGGTGGAGGGAGACCCCTCCTAGGTTGACTGGTTGCCACCAGCACCTGCTTTCCCCGTCCTCCCTCGTGATGCTGGAGGGTGTCAGCGTCCCCGTGCACGGTCCCGGGAAGGTGTGGTAGAGCTGGGAGCAACGCAAAACACTGGAGAATTATTAACCGGTGCATCAGGATGCCTGTATGGCAGGGAGAAGGTTTGCTGGGGTCTCCACAAGGGTCTTCACCCAAAAGTAGCCCTGCTGCTTGCTGGAGAGAGACGCCCCGCGTGACCAACAGAGTAGCTTTCCAATTTGGGTGTTCGGCGGGTGTTTTGCCGCGGCCCGGTACGCAGCGGCTGTCGGCGTTCCTGGAATCCAGCCCTTCAGGAAGGCAAACCTGCTCGGGGCCGTCTGCGCCCTACTTCCCGCTGCGGACCTTGAAACCTGGTGGGATGGAGGCGGATGCTCGGCAGGGTGCTTGGGAGCTGGCCTGGGCGGGTTTCTGCCAAGCACGGATGAGTCTCGGGCTTATCCCGGATCCAGAAGCTCCACCGTGTGCTGCTCTCCCAAGTGCTGCTGTTGGCCGATCACCTCTGCCATGACCCTCGGTGGCGGCTGCGGCACCGTCCTGCAGCGCTCCGGGGAGAAGAAACCCTCTGGCTGGAGGCACGAGCTGACCGGCCGCGGGATGCGGCTTTTGTCCTGCTTTGAGGTGGAACTAAACCCAATTTTCCTTCTTGGAGATTTTACTTTTCGGTTAAGTCGCTTCTGACTGACCGCACTCTCCGAAACTAAGGGTATATTTTTTCAGACAGTGATAATCACCGGTGTTTATAGTGAATACCAAGGAATGTAAGCAGGAGCCTCTGCATTCTGCTTATTCCTATAACAACAATTAAGGTCAGTTAACTTTGGGAGGTGCCGCGTTGGAGGGTGGGAAGCAGAAAAGCGTAGAGGGGTCACCCCTGCGGGGAGGAGCGGACAGGACAGGGGACCCAAACCTGACCAACGGGATATTCCATCCCATCTGCCTCGTGCTCGGTGTAAAGCTGGGGGATGAAAGGGGTCAGCCTCTCTTCTTCAACGGCCGGCGTCCGAGGAGGACGCTGTCTGCTCTTCTGCCTTTGATCCCAGTCTGAATCCAGTTCCCATCTGCCGCTGAGTCCAGTCCCAGTGCCTGCCAGCGATGCGATCGTCATCCTGGGAGCTCGATATTGGCTTTCTACATATTCATATATATTTTGCTATTTTCTCATTAATATTAATATATTTTTCTTTTTATTCTTGGTATTTCCTTATAGCTGTTTTAAGTTTTTTCCCACCCCATCAGTCCCCCCCCCTTCCCCTTCGGGGGGGGGGGGAGAGGAGTTAACAGAGAGCATCTGTCGTTCGTTCAGTGGCCAGCCCAGTTTAAACCCTGACAGTTTGCGTCCACGGCTCTCCTTGCTTAGGCCCTACGTCGCGGCACCTTCGTCGTCGTTTCGGGCTGCGAGTTTGTCTCGGGAGCGGTGGGGTGACCCCCAGAGCCCAACCCCTCACAGGTTAGCCAGGCCTCGAGGAAGGCAAAGCACCTCAATAAAACCTTTTCCCAGTTCTGCCCCAGTGTGGTGCTTCCCATCTGTGAGCAGAGCTGCTGAAAGAACAACAACAAAAAAATGACACAAGGAGGGAGGAGAGGGGAAAAAAACCCCCAAACCTCCCCGTACTGGGCACCGCAGTGATCCCGTTGACTTTGGAGACGTGTGCTCTGGGGCACGGGGACCCGCGTTTGCAGCAGCCGCTTTGTGCCATCCCACGCGAGCCGGCGGCTCTCGCGCCGCTGCGCGCTTGACGGGCTGAATTGAGAAATTTGGAATTTGGAGGAAAACATCGCTGGGGCTGAATGAACGAGCTGAGCACCTCTCGCCGTCTTCTTTCCTTCCTGTGCCCTTGCTGTCACCGAGGGCGGCTGCCGTGTTCACCGGTGCGTCCCGCCGGCGCGTTCCGCCGGCTCCCTTAGCAACCCGCCGGCACGCAGAGGGTGGCCGGGACGTTGCGATATCTCCTCCCGGATCGGCGACGAGGAGGTGGTGTGGGAACCAGCCAAGCGGTAGCCGAGCTGGCGGGTTATTTGGAGATCACCCCAAAGGAGCCGGAGCTGAGCCGTGACCGGGGCGTGCGGTCGGACGCTCTCCTCTGACTCACCGCCCTCCATAAGTTTCGAGCTGTCTCAGAGCGGGTCCTTGTCTGCTTCTGTGATTACAGGTGGCTCCATGTCCCAGCTCCAAAGCTCCTGGGAAATGCAGCGGCAGAGCGTGGCGTATCTTCCAGATGCAGGTAAACCCTAACCCTCCCCTGCGCGGAGGACGTTCTCCCTGGGATCGTGTCTGTCTTTTCCTGGGACCTTTCTCCGAGCAGCGTAGCGGACTAGGACTCCCTATCTAAAGGCGTTAGGAGGGTTGGCTGTGCTACGTTTCGGGGGAGGAACTGGGGGGAAAGCTCCAAGCTCCTGGAGCGTCTGTGGGAGCTGTGCATCCCCAGGTATTCCGGAGACGTCGCCTCTGGGCTTTGTGCGCAAGCTCTGCAGAGCTTCGCTCACCCGGCAGGGGATCAAGAGGAGTCCAGGCTTTACTGGGATGAAGCACTAGTAGTCTGGTAGGCTTACAGCGAGACTTAAATTGTAGGGTTGTCCTCTTGCGTTTTTCCGAACTCGCTTTGGCGCCAGGCTCGCTGTCTGGAGTTACCGAGTGACTGATAAAGAATATTTTATACAGGACAACTCCAGCACCAGCTAAAAGCCTTTTGAAAGCAGACCCAGGCGGGCAGCAGCTCTCTGCGGTGCCTCCTGAGAAAGTATTG
>VYXH01000499.1:22756-35877 GCA_013397275.1 Burhinus bistriatus | reverse complement strand
AAAAAAACCAAAACCCCAAAACCTAACTCAGGAAGAGTTACTCTGAAGCTCAAGCCTGGCTGGTAAAGGGGAAGGACCGAGCGCAGCACTAACCCCGGCCACGTGGTGCAGGTCTGGTCCCAGCTTTGCCCTGCCTGCGGTGGGGGCTGTCGGGCTGCGATTCACCATCTGGCTGACTGATAGGGAACTTCACGTTTCTGATAACCTAAAAGCCGTTTCGTAGAGGCGCCGGGGTTCGCTCTTCCCTCGGTGTGCTCCATAGGAGCATCGGGCGTACCTCTGCCGAGGACGGAGCTCGACTGCTGCGGCTGGGGCTTGCGGAGGGGGATGGCTAATGATCAGGATTCCCGGCTTGCGGAGCTGGAGTTAGGCAAATCGCAGTCCTCGCTGGGGCCGGAGCGTTCCCTGGATCTGTTGGGCGAGATAAAGCCCGCTGGGCTTTTTCTGCCCTTCCCGCAAGCACTGGGGAGCGAGCGATGGATGTCGCCTCTCCGTGCTTTGCAATACGTGATTTGCCGGCGGCGAGTGATTATGTCGGAGAGCACGCATGGGAACGCTGTCCCCATTTTTTTTGACACCCCCACCTCGCTCCCCGCTCGGCAAACCCCGGCTTCCCTCGCTGCTGGCCGTGGCCGTGTTTACTCTCGCCCCTGGGCTGGGTTTGCGCAGGGAGGCATCTCATTTTTTTTTTTAACATTGGGCAGCCTGCCTGGGACACGGATCTCAAACGAGCCTTGAAACGGCTGGTAAAAATACACCAGAACCAGAGGGCGGGAGCTCCTCTACGCTACTGGTGTAACTGGGCGCCCCTCGTAGCCGAGAGCCACGGACCCTTGGGGCAGCGAAGGGACTTCTTAGAAAAACCCTCTATTGTGCCCAGCCACCCTGTACGTGAATAAACTGTAATTTTCATACCAAACCCGTAATGTTGGCTTGCCCTCGCGCGCAGGACATCTTTCCCCGCCCGAGGGCCTCCGGTTTCTCCGGGTTGTTTGTGCATTCCCCAGCCTTGCCCCAGGCTGTGGGGCAAAAGATGAGCTGCCTGCCCGCCCCGCCTGCTCAAAAACTGGGTGATTTTGGGGTGTTCGGTTCCAAATCCTGATTTGCCCCTGGGCTGAGCAACATTTGTCCCTGTTCCTGGGAGAGCGAAGGTCTCGGTGGAAGGGAAAAACCCAGAGGAAAGGGATAAACTGAGAGCCAGTTGCTGGGTGAAAGAGGAATTTCTTAGCGTAAGGCAGGTTACGGAGGGCTCCGCCGTCTCCTGTATTAATTTTCCTAAATGCATTTATTCATCTGGGAGGTGAAGGGAGAGTAAAGCCTCTTTGTTTACATCTCCCTTTCTAAAATAGCCTCTAATTGCACGCTACGTGCCGCTCGGGTCTGCAGCCCGAGGACGTATTTTATATTTATACCCTATAAGCGCAGGCTTGGTGCCGTTCCCGGGCTGGAGGGGCGCCTCTGCCGTCGCCCTCAGCCACCCGTCACCCCTTCGGTACAGCCACGTCCTTCGCCCGTCGGAGCACAGGGACCAGCTCAGCCTGGCGGGAAGGTTTTGTTGCTGGAAGAGCGACTCCTTCTAGCAGGAGACGCTTCGTGCCGGTGCTGAAACACGGCGTTGACTCGGTGGCAGATTTCTTGCTGTTATACCTGAATTGCATCTCTTCCCTGCTGCGTTTACCTCCGAATGTCTTCGCTTTGACTCGCCGGCCCGGAGGTCCCCTGGGCTTGGTTTACCGTCCTTTAAAGCGAGCGGCACCTTTAGAAATAGTTGCAAAACCGAGGAGAAGCTTTGCTCGCTGCTGGCCGAGCCTCGAGTAACTTTCTGCAGAGCAAAGACGCGGCATCTCCCAAACGCGGAGGAGAAACCGCCTTTAATGGCCCAGCTGCCACGTGTCCGTAGCGGACATCGCGCGGGATGGCCCTGCAGGAAGGCGCGTTTTCGCTGGGAGCGCCGGTTTTGACCCCTCGTACCTGGGAAGATTTACAGTCCCGGTTGCAGCGGCGGATCGCCGTGGATCGCGGTGTGGTTTTGGTGGCGGAGAGGGTTATTACGTTAAGTGTTGTTTCTCGCGTGANTTGGGTCCCCTGTCCTGTCCGCTCCTCCCCGCAGGGGTGACCCCTCTACGCTTTTCCGCTTCCCACCCTCCAACGGGGCAAGTGACGAAGTTGGCTGCCCTTGGGTGTGACAGCAATAAGGATGAGCAGGAGCCCCTCTGCATCCCATCCCTCGGCATCACCTGTAAACACGGGTCTCATCACTCGGAGGGTCAACAGTTTTCTGCACGACACGCTGGTGATTCCAGCAGTTAGAAGAGGCCTAGCTAAAAAGTAAAGTTACTGAACAAAATTGGCCCTGTTTTACCTCAAACCAGGACGAACAGCGAGATTTCTGCAGTGAGGTTTCGTTCCCCTGCACACACACAAACATGCGCTCCAGCCACTTATCCTAGCAAAGCCAGGCTTTAAAGGCTGGTAAATGTTTAATGACACGCGCTGCTTTCTTTTGCTGCCGGTGGGGGGTTTCTCTCCAGTCCTTCCACCCTTCTTTTGGCCTTCAAAATACCTGAAAGCTGTTTAACCTGTGGCTGGACCCCTGGGCTGAGTCTTTGTAAGAAATTCTCCTTTTCCGCGCTGTCCGGCGATGCCCAAACCTCTGAGCTGAAGCCTGTAGGGGCACCCAAGCAGGTACAACCTCTCCAACGTGGTCTTCTTGAAGGAGCAGCTGAGCTCCGAGGTGTTTCCAGCATCCTCGTAGCAACCTCTCTCCAGCAGTTTGCTGTCTGGAGAGCTGGATTTGCATTTGCGTCTCCTCCCGACGTTTGGGGCAGCCTGCTGGACAGCCAAAACGGTGTTGATTTGACCCAAAATGTATTTTTTTTTTTTCTCCCCCCTGTTCTTCTCCAGGAGAAGCATGAAGAGGAAAGCCATGTTCACGTGTCCCTTCAATGGTGACTGCAAAATCACCAAGGACAACCGGCGGCACTGCCAGGCGTGCCGGCTGAAGCGCTGCGTGGACATCGGCATGATGAAAGAGTGTGAGTACGCGCAGGCGCATCCCGCGGGGAGCGGCCGGGCTCCGTGCTGGGATGTCCTTTCCCTTCACGATTGAGGTGGGGTGCGGAAGGCGGGCGCGCCGGTGTCAAAACCCAGAGCCCTGCCAGGAGGCGAAGAGGACGCGAAGGGCAGGGGCTGCGGTGGGTAATGATTGCGAGGAGCTCGTTTAATGATTGAGGCCCTTCCCGTGGCGGTTGGCGATCTGGGGAGTTGCTGTTTTTATGGGAGCCGAGTCACCTTTGCTGGCTCTTGGAGGGGACATCAGCTTCGCGAGAGCATCCGGGGCTGTTTCTGATTAACTCCCGGTGACGGCGACTGCACTTACTCCCCAAACCATCCTCCTCTCCAACGCCTTTTTGCATACTCCTCGCCGCATCCCGACGGGGAGAGTCGCACGAGCTGCCCCGCAGCGACAGGAATTGCCATTAGCATGAAACCAGCTTGTGTTTTGCTCTGCGACACCTCTTGGGCTTCTTTTTTTTGGGGGGAGGCACCTTTATTCTTGCAGCGTGGGTCCGTCTGTCCAGCCACGTGCACAGCAGAGACTTAAGTAAATAGCAGAGGGAAGCAAAGTCGTTTTTAAACCAATCCAAACACGCTAGTGTCGCCCAAATATTTATTTTCTTCAGCCGTATTTATAGATAAGCAGCTTTTAAAAATAAAATCTGTTTGACACGCTTCCTCCTACCTCCGCATGCTTTCCACGTCCTAACTCTTCAGGAGAAGGCTGGTGTTCACATAGCGTTCAAACCAAAATAACAGCCTTCTGCTAGGAGACATTGCAAACAGGACGTCGCGCCGTTTGATTGATGGACCCGAAAATTTGGCAAATGGAAGTGGCGCTCGTTTCCTCACGCAGCGAGCGGAGAGCAAACAGCGTCCAATGTCACCGGCTGCCACCTCAGCACCCGCGTCCTCCAGAAAATCAGAAAACCTGCAGGTGTTTGCAGGAAAAAAAAATACCTAAATTTCCAGTTGCCCCAAAGATCAAGCAGATCCCGGATGAAGAAAAGATCCCGGGTTCTTATTCTTTTAAACTAGCATTCGTGTCTCATAAAGAGGGAGAAAAAGACCATATAATACACCATACGTGCCCAGGTTTTGGGTGAGTACGAGCATGCGTCAGCCCATGGTAGCCGGCCGGTGCGGTTCATTCGGCGTAGCCGTTGCTAACGAGGGAGATGTGTTGACTTGCACCGGTTAATTACCCAGGAAGGGCTGGAAAACTCAGCGGCAGCGATGCACAGGGTGTTTGCACCCCGGCCGGGGTCAGGTCCCGGGGGTGGGCACGTTCTCCCCAGGAGTTAACTTGTAAGCGACCCCGGTAGCAAACTGTTACCGGATTAACAAAACTTAACCTAAGGAGACTAAAAATAGCCATCCTGCGGACTTTGCCGCTGGTTAAATGAAGGGGAACGAGGCGTGCTGCTGTTATTTTTAGGTCGAATCAGGGATCTTGAAGATCTTGCGAGGGGTTTGTGTCTTTTCCGGGCTGTCGTTGAAGGTGACGAGGAGCCCCGTGGGCAGGGCTGGGCCGGTTTGACCCCGCTGCTGGTGGGATCTGAGTCGGAAGCAGAAACCGAGGGAGTGAGATGGGGATACAGAGGAGGAGGAAGAGGCCAGACCCCGGCAGACCTTGTGCCTGCGTTAATCTGGGGTCTGGTGCAGGCAGACCCTTCTCCATCCCCGGAGCATGGGGTGGTTGGATGGCCGGGATGATTTCAGACGTCGTCTCCAGCCCAAACAACGCATGGCTGAGACCTGCGGCAGCGCAGCTTCCCCAGCCAGGGGTGGCCGAACCTGTGGACCTGATGCTGCGGTGATGGGCTGGAGGCAGCAGCGCGTGCCCAGGGAGGCACAAAAAGGAAGGGACTTGAACCTCATACGGAGCAAAAGCCCTGAGCCACCGGTGCTCCCTGGGGAGCTGGGGACAGCATCAGGGCGGCCACTGTCCCGTAGGAGGGACCAAGGAGGTGGACGCTGGCGGGCAGCCGAGGTTACGGCCACGAGGCTGGAGCAGGATTTATAGCCCCGCTGCCAACGCCTGGGTTCACCCCAAGCTGTCCGCAGCCAACGTTAGCAAATAGTTGTGGTTTTCCGCCTGTCTTATCTGCGCAGGGTAAAGCGCAGGGCAAGCTTGCGGGACGGGCGATCGGCGGAGGAGAAATCCACCTCGGAGCCCAAGCTGTGGCGTTTGGGAACACTCCTTTTGCCGCGCTCAGGAATGGTTTCCCTTCGGATGGCTCCGAGGAGGGCAGATCTCCAGCCTAGGGATACCTCGGCTGCCCCATCGCCTTGCTGCTGGTTTTTCCTAGGATGATGCTTAGCACGAACGTACTTTAAAGCAGAGGGAAGGGTTCGTTGCTGGACTACCCTCCCTGCTTTGGCACTGGTTTGGATGGCAAAACGCTGAAATTACCCCTTCTGCCCTGCAAAATTTCCTTTTGCCAACCGCCTGGAGCTCAGGAAGGGATGTCCGTCCCTCGGGGCCGTGATGGCCAAAGCACAGGGCGTCAGATGGACCCAGGGTCTGCAGCCACCCCATAACCTTCGGGTGATTCGCCCCTCAGCGTCTCTTCTCCCCCAACCTTTAACAGCTCTCCGGTGTTCGCAGCATATTCACGCGGGGACAGGTCGTCCGTCCTGCACAGTCCGAAGGTGCAAAGCATCACCAAACAGAGCGGCCGGAGGGACCCACGGGCTCCTCGGGGCTGCAGTGGTCTCACGCCATTGAATTTATTCTCTTCCCGCCTCCTTCTTTGCTGCTGGGGAATTCTTGCGTGCTTGTTGCGGTGCTGGTCGGCCAGGAATCAGTGAATCTCCTTGGGAGGGTCCCTTGGGAGGCTTGTCCCTCTGCAGCCGAGTCTTTGGACATAGGTGAAGGTGGCTGCAGGTAAACTCCCTCCCCCGTGCCGCAGCGAGGTCTAGAGCTTGCCTGGGGTCAGCAGCCCGTGGATCTTCTCTCCCCTTTTCCAAGGAAAAGGCTTGCCGGGATCTGGTTGTAGTCAGGAGCAGCTGATGCTCAGCATCCTCACCGTGAGGCTCGGTTTATGATCTCAGCGCTGAAAATCCCCAAAAGGCAGGAGAAAAAAAAAACCCAACCAAACCATCGTCTCGGAGCCGGGGAGTCAGAGCAGAAACTGGAAGGAGATTGTGTGGAGAGAGGGGAATTTCCGGAATCGGTGAGGAGAGGAGCGGAGATGCTGGGGGGAGCGGGCAGTGCGAGGGCAGCAGTAGCCGGCAGGGTTACGGTTGTTTAGGGTGGGAGTGTGGGACGAGGGTGAGCGAGGAGGGAGGTGGCCTTTCCAGCTCTCCTCCGCTTCCCCGAATAGGCGGTGATACTCAAAGCAAAAAAAAAAAAGTCCCTGCTGCCCCAAACAGGGAATGTGTTATTCCCCGACCCGGGAGCTGCTGCACGGCGGTGTTGTGCAACGCCGGCCTCTGGGATCGGCGCTGACACCGGACACTGGCCGAGAGGCGAAGCAGGAGCACGAGAGGGAGGGAAGAGTCGTGGCCAGCCGAGAAAACGTCACTTGGCGGCGGCCGGCGTCTGGCCAGCCTTGTAGCGTCCCCTTACCCCCCGTCCAGCCGTCGCAATCCTTGCGTTCCTGTCGTGCGACGTGGTTTTTCTGGCCGTGCCACCCCTTGTCCCATCCCTGTCCCTGCTGGCTGCGCTGCCGAGAACACCTGCAGGGGTCTGGCTGCCTTTAGAAATGCTTTTCCGATGACAAAGGTGTCTCGGGGCGGTCACAACTGGGGTTTGGGGCAAGGTCAGCGGGGAAAAAAAGGGGCGGTTTTGGGAGAAGCAGCAGGGATGAATTAGGCTTCGCTCCCCGGCTTTAAAGGCTGCATCTCAGGTACTTATTGCGTGAACCGGCGCAGAGCGATCCTGGGCATCCTTGGCAGTGAAGCGGGGTCGCGAGGCCCTGCAGGGCCGCTCGGGGGATGATTCCCAACTTCGATGCGCGTGCCTTGTCCCTACAACGTATTAAAGTGCTTCTTTTGCTGCTTGACCCTCATCTAGCCGTGAATCGCCCTAAAGCTGCTCCTGCAAGGGGTGTTTCTGCAGCCCTCAGGGCGGCCACCGTCCCAGCGAGATCCCGAATGCCACCTCACCGTGACAGCCGTGCCGGGCAGGCTGTGTCCCCAGGTCGGGGAACAACCACGGGGCTTTTTGCAGCCCTGGGGCTGGACGGTGGCCCCAGCTCCAGCTGGGGCAGGCAGAATCACCCGCCATTCAAGCTTCAGTGGAATGCTCAAACTCCATCCAGTGAACGGGTTTCGTGCCTGATGTGACCTAAACTTCGATTTGCCTTTATATTTGGCTGCTCTTTCCTCGCCTGGCGGAGTCAACCTGCCTTGGTGCTGCTCCACGCCGTCCTCCAGCGCTTCCAAGCCCCTGGTTTTGACCGGGCTTGCAGGCTTGTGTCCTCACCCGGCCGGCTGCGTCCTCGTGTGCTGCCCTCGGTGTCGGCTGTGGTTTTCCCTGCTGCCCTTGCGGTGTCTCGCAAAGAGGGCCGGCGTCTCTCTGGAAGCGATGGGCAGATGTTATCTCAGCCTCCGCGTGGACTTCGGGTCAGGGCAGCCCACAAAACGCTCAGCCACATCGCCGGTCGTGCCAGGAGTCTGTGGCTGGACGTCTCCGGCTCAGCGTTCGGGAGGAGATCGGATCTGGGGCGTGGGCCAGGATCTTGAGCGGAAGCTGCAGGTGTCGAGCCGCTTCCCGATCCCGTATTCCCCCTCGAGGCAGGCAGGGACATGGTGGGCAGCATCCATCCTTCTGTGAGTACAATTAGTCGAGTCGGTTTTTTCCCCCAGGACTTTATAAAGCAGGCAAGTCACTGCGCTGACGTCCCTCGTCCGTGTTACCACCGGTCCTGCCGAAAAGCCGTTCCTCCGGCACAGCCAGGCAAGGCGCCTTTCAGGTTTGCTGCTCCCCGGCGGCACCGGGAACGATTTCACCAGAAACGCCGGGGGTGGTTCTCCATGCGCTGTACTGATGCCGGGCTGTGTCTTGGCTTGCACAAGTCCTGCTGTGTCACGGCACGGGCGTTCGCAACGCCGGACAAGCCAGAAGGGAATCGCAACTCCCCTTTATCGGATTTTTTTTAAACACCTACGGGGCTTCCTTTGGGTTTTAGTCTCCTGTGGGCTCCAGCAAGTCCCGTCAGAGCAACCAAACCCTGGACCTGCTGCCGGCCAGAACCATGGCCGGTTTATGGCAACATCGCTGGCGTTTCGGCGATGGATTCACAGCAACGTGCAGCCCACGTGCTCTGCCGAGCCTCGGCGCAGCCCTGGGATGTACAAGGAGACTGGATGCTTCGTTGCGTAGAGCTTGTGTAGGGAAATCTGACTGGTTTCGGGGATCGTACCGGGGAGCACAGAGCTTGCCAGCGTTTGTTCCCCTGCTAAGTGATGCTTTGGGAATTGCTTTTGCTTTTCATCTCCTACCAGAGAGAGAAATGCTGCTGCCTCGCTGTTTCCAATCTGTTTGAGGGCTGGATTTCCTAAAGGTGGGTGGGAAATCCCAAGGAGATTTCCCTTGCGGTCTTGCCCCAGCACAAAAAATATCCTTTTCTTTCCAATTTCCTCCGCGGATGCTTCCTAATTCTGGATCCGTTCACTTGCAGGATCTGAGATTTGCTTGGTGCAGACACCTGCAACAATCCCTTCCAAAGCCCCGATGCTCAGGACAGACCGTGCTGGCAAAGACTTTGAACGCCACGGCCACAGCCCAAGCGCTCAGCTCTTTGCCCCGTCCTCGTCCCCAGCCCCACGTGCCTCTTTCCCCACAGGTGCTGCCTCATCCGTGAACAGTTTCTCCTCTTGCGTGCAGCGCCCAGGTCGATCCGATGCTTTTGTAATAAGAACCGGGAAAGGAGATGTCAAAATCCTCATTTTTCTCCCCAAGTAGACACGCTGTCCCGCATAGAGCTGGCCGTAATGCGCCGATCGTGGGAGCGACCTTTCAGCCCGAGCCGGTCGTTCCCGTGCCTCCGAGATCTTCAGGTCCCCCCCCCCGAGATTGTGCAAGTTTGAAAATGTATTGGAAAAATGCCGTCGGCTAAAGGGGGCAGGAAGGAGCGGGGACGGCAAACAGTTCCTTGCCTCGAGCCCTGTGACCGTGGCTCCTGCTGCCCTTCGCCAACCTCTCGTCCCAAATTCCACCTCGGCTCGCCCAGCGTCGAGTCCTTCTGCAACCCAAGGCAGGCAGAAAGCCGCCTGTCATCAGATAACGTGCTTGGGGCTTTTTTTTTTTTTTTTTTTTTTTTTAATGACTGGTTAAAGGGCTAATAACGTCTTGAGGAATGGGCTTTGCTATTTTTAAGACTCGCTGCTTGCTGTCCATTAACAAGCTTTTGTGAACGTGTGACTCTGTTACGAGGATGGGGGGGTTGCTGCCCCAAGGTGTCCTTGCGCCTCCCCTGTTGCTTTTCTTCTCTTGCAACCTTGTGAGGCTATTCAGGTCTTTAAGCTCTTTTTATACAGGTAAGATTTGAGCCCGCGTTGCCTGTGGATCCTCCCCTCCCCTAAATAAATGGGAGAAACCTTGCGTACCGCCTTTGAGTCCAACCCTTGGCCGCCGCCGAAGGCTGTCACCCATAAGACAAGCCATAAATACCCAACCTTGGGAGCGCGGGTACGTTTATATGTCCCCTTAGCTTAAAAATACATGCCGTGCTGCTGGATGCCCAGGTGCTGCAGCGCGGTAGCTGGACGCGGAGGCTGAGCGGTGCCGCATCGGGCTCCCTCTGTTGTCGGGCGCCGAGAAGCGGCGCAGGAGCTGCGCTGGAGCGGAGACGAACCCGCTGGCCTGCCTCTTGGCAGGGTCGAGACGTCTTTCGCCTGAAAGCACAGAGCAAACAGCGAGGTTGCAGACGTGCGGCGGCGCTTGCCGTGACGTTATTGCACCCGGTCCTTGCCTGAAAGCACCCAAATGGGCTATTAAGTGTCCTGGTCTCATAGCGGGAAGCCGTGACCCGGCAGCCGAGGGCAGGAGCAGGATGGGGTTGATGCAGGTTTAATAATCGATTAGCAAGGTGATGGGGATGCTGGCTGCGGTGGCCCCAGGTTGCTTCAGTCCCTGTTTCCCTGTTTCTGACGCTTTCCCTGTCCCTGCAGTCATCCTGACGGACGAGGAGGTTCAGAGGAAGCGCGAGATGATCCTGAAGCGCAAGGAGGAGGAAGCGCTCAAGGAGAGCCTGAAGCCCAAGCTCTCGGAGGAGCAGCAGAAAGTCATTGACATCCTCCTCGAGGCTCATCACAAAACCTACGACCCCACGTACACGGACTTCACCAAGTTTCGGGTACGTCCGGGCCACACCGGCCCCAATTCCCATGCACAGGACCAAGCGGTTCCTGCCCAGATGCACCAAACCCATTTCGCCCCACGACTTCTCATTAGAGAGGAGTTAAAAATTCCAGCGCAAAACCCTTGATGCTGCTGGCAGCAGGCGAATGACTGCCACCAAATTGCTCTCCCAGGCCCGTTCCTCATGTCCTGCTCTCTCTTCCAGCCCCCCGTGAGAAGCAGCCCCAGCAACAGGGGGGCAGCGAGGTCCTCCTCCATCCTCACCCAGGACTTGTCATCAGAGGACTCCACCGACCTCTTTGGCTCTGATGCCTTCAGCACGTTTCCAGGTAGAATCATAGAATCGTTTAGGTTGGAAAAGACCTTTAAGATCTTCTGTTCCAACCATTGACCCTACTCTACCAGGTCTGCCACCAAACCATGTCTCCAAGCACCACATCTACACGGCTTTTAAACACATCGAGGGATGGTGACTCCACCACCTCCCTGGGCAGCCTGTGCCAATGGTTGATAACTCTTTCCGTGAAAAATGTTTTCCTAATGTCCAGCCTGAACCTCCCCTGGCGCAACTTGAACCCGTTTCCTCTTGTCCTAGTGCTCGTTACTAGGGAGAAGAGATCAGCTCCCATCTCACTCCAACCTCCTGTCAGGGAGCTGTAGAGAGCGAGAAGGTCTCCCCTCAACCTTCTCTTCTCCAGACTAAACAATCCCAATTCCTTCAGCTGCTCCTCACAAGACATGTTCTCCAGACCCCTCACCAGCTTTGTTGCCCTTCTCTGGACACGCTCCAGCACCTCAATGTCCCTCCTAGACTGTGGTGCCCAAAACTGAACGCAGTACTCAAGCTGCGGCCTCACCAGCGCTGAGTACAGGGGCACCATCACTGTCCTACTCCTGCTGGTCACACTATGCTTGATCCAGGCCAAGATGCCGTTGGCCTTCTTGGCCACCTGGGCACACTGCTGGCTCATGTTCAGCCGGCTGTCCACCAGGACCCCCAGGTCCTTTTCTGCCCGGCAGCTTTCCAGCCGCTCCTCCCCAAGCCTGGAGTGGTGCCGGGGTTACTGTGCTCTCCTCTCTGTAGGTGACAGGGGTAGAAGTGCAGCAGCTTTACCCAAGTCTGGCCGTTCACACCCTTGTTTTACTTCTTCTGGGGAGCTTATTTGACCGTAAGACCCTCCTGGGGGTGTTGCAAAGGCTTTTTACGAGCGGAAAGCATTAAGCGCTTGGCTGGATGGTGGTCCTGCAGACCCCTGAGCCCTCCAGGCTGGCCAAGGGCAGTGCGGACGGGAACGCTGGGCTGTGTCGCCGCTGCTCTGGCTGCGGCAAGACTTGCTCACGGCACGGGAGAGGAGTTAATGGCCCCAGTGCAAAAATCCTGATGCTGTTGGCAGCCAGGGAACGACCGCTCTCCCGGCCCCCTTCCTCGTGTCCTGCTGTCTAAAGGCCGTGCGAAACCCTCCTGGCAGGATGGATGCCGTTCCTGCTGCGGGCTGGCATCGCTCCCCTCGCCCGTGGTGTCTCGCCTACAACCGAGGTACCCTCTGACCGTCTGCCTCTCTCCAGAGTCCGTGGAGCCCCAGATCTTTTCAAACCTGGTTCTCTCCGAGGAGAATGACGAGAGCTCCTCCATGAACATCGACTTGTCCCACCTCTCCATGCTCCCGCACTTGGCCGACCTGGTCAGCTACAGCATACAGAAGGTGATCGGCTTTGCCAAAATGATCCCGGGATTCAGGTGAGACGTTTGCTCCCAGATCCGATGTCCACGGCGGTTTTCCACTCTCGGGAATCCCGTCCTACCCTTCACAGCCAGATCATTTTTCTCTGTTTCATCTTCACAGCTGTCCCTTGGGCTCTGTTCCCTTCCCAGGTCTGTTCCTGATTTCGTGTTTTCTGTCTCTCCTCCTTCCTGGGGTTACTCCTCTCCTGTCTTTACCCCAATTCACCCAGACTCTTGTCAGCAAAATGCTTGAGCTCCTAAGGTGCTCCAGGCCATATGAGCGGTCCTCATCCTGGTTTGTGAAGGACCTCAGGTCCTGTTTAACTCCAGGCCGGGAGAAATACCCGCTGCTAAATCACCTCGAAACCTGGGGTGAGGGAGAAGCTGGGGTGCCCCCAGCAAAGGGACCGGGTCACCGATGGAGAACCTGGCGCGTGGGTGGCAGGTTTCTGTTCCTTTGCTCACTGGACGGGTCTCACATCACCCTTTTCCCCCTGCCCAGGGACCTGACAGCAGAGGACCAGATCGCCCTGCTGAAATCCAGCGCCATTGAGGTGATCATGCTGCGCTCCAACCAGTCCTTCACCCTCGAGGACATGACGTGGACCTGCGGCAGCAATGACTTCAAGTACAGGGTCAGCGATGTCACCCAAGGTAAAGGCACTGCGGGGCGCTCTCCTGCTTGCTGCGGGCTAAGAAACGTCATCCCAGCCTTAAATTCGGATGCAAAAAATGAAGTTTGACAAGGGCAAGTGGAGGGTCCTGCACCTGGGGAGGAATAACCCCGTGCGCTGGGATGGGTTAGGGGCTGACCTGCTGGAAAGCAGCTCTGCAGAGAGGGACCTGGGAGTCCTGGTGGACAACAAGTTGCCCACGAGCTGGCAATGTGCCCTTGTGGCCAAGAAGGCCAAGGTACTCCTGGGGTGCCTTGAAAAGAGCGTGGCCAGCAGGTGGAGGGCATCATCCTGCCCCTCCGCTCTGCCCTGCTGAGGCCACATCTGGAGTCCTGTGTCCAGTTCCGGGCTCCCC
>VYXH01000499.1:0-11240 GCA_013397275.1 Burhinus bistriatus | reverse complement strand
CCTTCCCATGCCCTACATACCTATGTATAGCTGTACCCCATGCACGGCCGCGTACCTCACACCCCATATCTCTGCACGTGACCCGCCTGCACCCCCCCATGCACCCCCACATCACCGTGCATGACCATGCACCTTCCCGTGCTCCCCCAATGCCTCCCTGTGCACCCCAACATTCCCCCATGTGCTCGGGCACCCCCAGAGCTCCCCGTGCAGGCTCGGCAGAGCAGATCCACATGGATGGAGTGGGGGGGGAACTGAGGCAGGTGGGGGCTGTGTGGGCAGGACCCCCGTGTGCCCAGCGTGTCCTCCCCGCCCAGGTGGATGCGAGCGGGGTGGTGCTGGAGCTCCCGCAGGGCGGCTGCCCCTGGAAGGAGCACGTCCTCCGCCTGGAGCAGGAGCTGGCGCTGCCCGATCCCCTCCAGCTGGTGCTTTTCCCCGACCGCAGCGGGCAGTGGCGGGTGCAGAGCGTCCCGGCAGGGCCACACACCTTCCAGAGCCGGTGAGACCCGTCCCCTGGCCGCGTCCCCCACCTCAGGGAACAGGTTTTCACCTGTCACCCCCTTTTCCCCCCTGCAGCCTCCCTCTCCCCGAGCCCTGGCGTGGCATCCGGGACGAGACGCTGTCCCAGCTCACCGGCATCCCCGGCTGCGTCTTCGTACACGCCAGCGGTTTCATCGGAGGCAACCGCACGCGGGACGGGGCCTTGGAGATGGCCCGGCGGACGCTGGCGCAGCGACATGGGGGGGGAGCGCAGAGCGCATGAGCCCCCTCCCACCGTGGTCACCCCAAAAAGGGACCCTTTGCCCAGCGTGGGGGGTTCCACGGACTGCTGCTGGGGATGGCTGAGACCGTCCCCACTCAGCACGTGTAATGGGATTGCAGCGGGACACTATAATGGAGCAGTCTCTCCAGCAGGGGGGGCGGGCATCACTGGTCCCAGTCCCAGCATTGGACTGGTGCGAGCCCAGCCAGACCCCAAACCAAAAGACTTTTTGGATCCATTTCTCTCAGGATTGTCCCCATTCCTGTTCTGTATCTGCTGCCGATGGGTTCCCAACACCAGTAAAAACCAGTGTGTTCCCAGTGCATTGACTGCTCAGGCAATGGGGAGGGTGTGGTGTGTCGGAGTGTCCTGGGGGTGCAGGGAGGGGGGGACAGGGCTGTGTGTAGCAATATGGGGTTGTGAATTGGGGTGCAGATACAAGCATCCCCCTCTGCTCCCCCCCTCATGCTAGGAGACTGGGAGGGGAACCCAGGCCTCCTGCTGCGCCCCCCCCCCGCGCATCCGGCAGTACAAAGCCGGGGGGGACGCGGAGCCCCCCCTCGCTTCCAGCCTCCTCTCGCAGGGCGATGCGGGCAGCCTGGCTTCTCCTGCTGGCGCTGGGGCTGCCCGGCTACCTCCAGGGCTGCCAGTGCCCAGGGGGGGCCCCCCCAGTGCTGCCCCCCACCAGCAGCCGCAACGAGACACTGGTGGGGGGCGGGCGGCCGCGGGCACCGGACATGGCGGTGCTGGTGGCTGTGGGCGGGTGGCTCGGTGCCATCTTCGTCTACGTGGGTCGATACGTCCGGAGGAGCCAAGCCGAGACCCAGTTGCACCTTGAGTACCTGCGGGCGCTGCCCTGCAAACCAGCCAGCCCCGAGGAGGAGGAGAAGAAGGAGGAGGAGGAAGAAGGCGAGGAAGAGACACTCAGCACCGTCCTCTGAGGCACCGTGGGCACGAACCAGCAAACCAGGGAGCCCCAAGGGGGTGAAGCAGCCCCAGACCTGCCCCAGCGGCTGGAGAGGGTTCGTACCCCATCATTTTCACCCCATATCCTCGTGCCAACCCCGTCCAGGCTCCCCACTGCTGCCGTCCTTGCCCCTGTGTGGGCTTTCCCCTGCCCTATGTTGGGGCTTTGGGGATGATTTTGGGGGTGGGTGTCCTGGGGCTGTTTGCAGAGGCGAGGGTGGGGGGGTGAGCAGGGACCCCATGCTGTCCCCATCATCTCTGTACCCTGGGCTTTAGCAGAGCGATGACAGCGTAATCCCAGGGATTAACCACGTGTAATCCCGGGGTTTAACCATGCTGCCCCCCCCCCAGCCTCACCATTAATCCCCACACTGGGCAGGAGGGTGGCCCATCTGCTCCCCGTGACCATTTCGGTGCTGGTTGGGCTCACGCGGGCCAGCACGAGCGGCTGGGGCAGAGCCTCCAGCACCGCTTACTACCTGGCTGCAGCCCCAAACGGGCAGAAGTTTGGGTTTTAGGGAGCCACTTTGGGTGGTTCTTCCCACCCTCGAGGCAGAGCCCCGGAGGCTGCACTAACGGCCAAGAACCCCTCGGCCCCCTCTGCCCTCACTGTCCCCTTGGCGCAGCAGGTCTTTAACCCCAAAACAAAGCCTGTGGGCTGCAGAGGGTTCACACCCACCAGCACTGCAGCTGCAGCACACTGACATCGTGGCAGGTGCCTTAAATCCATTTTAATTAAGGCACAGGGAATGGATGTTCTCCTGCAGGTTCATCCCGAGCTCTTTTTGACATCAAAAAGCAGCGCCGCAGCCCCAGAAGCATACCCAGACCCACAGGGCTTCAAGAATTCACCCCCCTTACGAAACTTGCAGCCCCCCAGGGCAAGGAAAGAGCGAGGCTAGAAGGCTGGTGGTGATGAGGAGAAAGAGCCAGTTTTAATCCGTACAGCACCGGCCCCGCGAGCTGTGAGACCCTGAGGAGGTATTAAAGGCACCTGTGGCCACGCCGTGTGTCCCAGGAGGATGGAGGCTGCAGAGGGAATGTCCCGGCGCTGGCTCTTTGGGAAGACGCCGTCGAAGACCCAGGTGTTGTCACCGCTCCGAGAAGAGGGGCTGCTCCCACCCGCTGGCGCTGGCGGCGATGGGGCTGGGGCTGGCGCAGGGGACGTGGGTGCTCACGAAGAAAAAGGGGACGTGGCTGATCTTCCCTGTGGACCAGCACTGGAGGGGGAAGAGGACGCGAGGAGGCAGATGAGTACAGGACACAGCAGGGGATGACAGTCCAAGCGTCACCCTCTTGTCCTCCCCATGGATCCCAGCAAGGACACCTTCCCCACCCTTTCCCCTCCGCAGGGACACTGTGGGGTCGTTTGTCCACCCTCCCCTAGATCAGCCACCAGACTGCTCTCCCTCAGCGACAGCAATGGGGAGCCCCGTGAACTGCTGCCGAAAGCGGGGACCGCACTCACCACGGTCAGGAGGGCGCCTTTCTTGAAGCAGGGGTGGAAGGCGATGAGCTGGGGCTGCGCGCCGCGCTCGCCTCGCAGGAAACCGCTGCGAGGAAAAGGAAGAGCCACGGTTACAGCGTGACTGCAGGGCAGCAGTCGGTCGTACCGGCAAAATGCAGCGCTTTGGGCACAGCCTGCGGTTAAGCGGAGACGTTTGGGCCCTGCTGGGATGCACTGGGCAAGAGCAACGAGTTTTGAGGTGGATAATGGACAATACGGCCAAAACTCAACCGAGTCTGGGGTAAAACAGTGACAGTGCCCGAAGCAGGAGCACAGGGCGGCGATGTCTCTTCGCTCCAAGGTGGGTCCGCTCTTCCCCACCACACCCCGGGGCATTCGCTGATATTCAACCAAGCCCAAACCAACCAAAACCCGCCGCTACGCACCACGGCAGGAGTTCAAACACGGGGCTGTTGCGGGTGCGAAACACAGCGATGACCGCCTGGCTCCCGGGAGCGTCGGGATGCCCTGCAGGAGGGAGAGAGAAGGAGCAGTCAGGCTTTCCCTTGTCCAAGGGACGGCATGGTCACACAGACGGGCGCCTGGACACCAGACCGTGGACATGGGGGTCAGGTTTTTGTGGGGAGCGGCTGGGCACCGCGGAGACTGGGGCAGGCAGCTGCTGAGGTAGGGGAAAGCTGGCTGCCGATGGTGTTTCCCTTGCACCAAGGTGCGCAGGATCCCGGGATGGGGCTTTCAAAGACTCTACAGTGATTTAAAGCCGGCTCCGAGATCTCGGGTAAGCAGGTTTGGCCGAGAAGGGTTTGGCCAAGAGATGAGGCAGCTCCTTTGGAAACACCCCAGCCTGCGAGGCGTGACACAGGGGCCCCGTCTCTCCAAAGTGAAGGTTATTTTCCATCCCATCGCAGTTTCTCCACCGAGATCCTTGCAAGACCTACCCGGAGGTGCAGAGGACAGGGGGGTGCCAGCAATGGGAGTCCTGGTACCCTCAGGCTTTCCCCGCCCCACCCCGATTTCTTTTCCACCCAGCTTTAAGCACAGCAATAAAACCTGAGTTTTGGCCCAGCAGTTTCAGCTGTCTCCCCGCCGGTGGCATGCAGTGAGGGAGCCCGAGGCAGCAGCGTCCCCAGCACCGTGTTTCAGTGCTCCCTCAAAGGTCGGCTTTGTCTCGGAGCAGGGCTGCCCAGGAGAGCCTGAATGGCTCGATTATCCCAGGGGCAGCTCCTAAAAAGGGAGCCAAGAGGCCCAGTTGGGCTCCAAGCGCAATGTGGGCACTGTGGGAACACGGAGACCTTGCAGGGGGGTTGGGAAAGGTGATTCATCCGACTGGAAGTGGGGAGGGAACTTGGACGCATCCCTTTCCAAAGGACAGGGAGGAGGGGAGTCAGGGAGAGGAATGATGGAGGGTGGGTGCTGCCTTCCCTGTCACAAGCGGGGTCCCCCAGGGATCGATAGATGTTTAAGATCTTTGTAAGCGATCTGGATGATGGGATCAAGCGTACCCTGAAGTTTGCTGATGATACCAAACGTTACTGGGGAAGCGGATGCTTCAGGAGGGAGAGCCACCCTGCAGGAAGACCTGGATAAGCGGGAAGAGCGGGCTAACAAAAGAACCTTAAGAAGTTCAACAAGGACAAGCAGAAGGTCTTGCACCTGAGAAAACATAATCTGGGTTGGGATCTACCCGGCTGGGAAGCAGCTCTATGGAAAGGGCCCTGGAGGTCCTGGTGGACAACAAGGTCAATGCGAGTGAACAGTGTGCCGCTGCGGCAGAGAACGCCAACAAGATGCTGGGCTGCATCTACACCCGCAGGGGTAAAGCATCGTTATCCCACTCTACTCAGTGCTTGTCAGGCCACACCTGGGACACTGTGTGCAGTTTTGGTCTCTGCTGTACAAAAAAGATGTGGCCAGGCTGGAGAGGGTCCAGAGAAGGGCCACCAAGATGATCCAAGGACTGGGAAGCCTGCCGCATGAGGGAAGGCCGAGAGAATTGGGTTTGTTCAGCCTCCAGAAAGGAAGGCTCAGGGGAGACCTTGCCACCACCTTCCAGTATTTAAAGGGTGGCTACAAAGATGACGGAGACTCCCTTTTTACAAGGAGTCACATGGAAAAGATGAGGGGTGATGGGTACAAGTTACTCCTGGGGAGATTCCGATTGGACACAAGAAGAAAATGTTTCACAGTGAGAACAATCAGCCGTTGGAATAATCTCCCCAGGGAAGGGGGTATTCCCCAACATTGGCCACTTTTAAGGTTCAGCTGGTCAGGGTGCTGGGCCGTCTTGTCTAGACTGGGCTTGTGCCAAGAAAGGTTGGACCAGGTGATCCTTGAAGTCCCTTCCAACCTGGGATTCCACAGTTCTATGACTGATTTTATGATTCCCAAACCCGAGTCCTCACCCCAGCGGGGTCCACACCCCTTCTGCCTGCTGGAAGGGGGATCTTCAGGCAAAGCCCGGTCCTGGGGAAGGCAGCACTTACCTCTGATGATCACTGCGAGTCTCTCTCCGGTGGGGTCCCACACCATGGAGTGGACTTCTCCTCCGATCCTGAAACCAGCAGGAGCGGCAGTGAAATCCTCCCCTTCCAGCCAACATCCTCAGCGCCGGGGGCTGCTGCCACCGAGGGGGGCAGGGACCCCCTCTGCCTCCCAGGCATCGCATTAGGGCAACAGGCGCAGCCAGACCCACCTCTCCTCCCCGAAGAGCGTCTCGAAGGTGGTCTCAGACAGATCTGCCACGATAGAAGCTGTTTTCGAGCCTCCCACTTGCCCTTGCATCTCCCCTGAAACAAAGTCCCAAGAGCTTGGTCAATTCTGGTCTCCCACTCAAATTACTGCCTGGGTCATCTCGCTGCCCTAAATCACACTTTTATTTCCAACGCAATACGGAATTTATCTCTGTTTCTTAGAGCAGCTGTGGAGCAACGCGCTGCTATCCCAGCGGCATCTGCCTGTGTCTGTGATGGAGGACAGGGGAGGTTTCCCCTCAACAAACGCACGGACCAGCTGCCTCTGCGGAAGAAAGCCACGTGAGCTGGGTGTTTAACCCACCGTAAAAGTTTCCCTGCAAACCGTTTGTGACTCTAAGATCATAACTGCGAGCAAGAAGCAACGTGAGGCAGGGAAAAACTCAACCCTACAGATTCTGTGCTTTGAGAGACCCCTGAGACACTCTTCCCCCTGCATGTCCTGGCTTTGCCTCTGTCCTTTCATGCCCAGCAGGCTGGGAAACACAGCTAATAAGCAAAAAGCCTGTCTGGCCAAGCCCAACCACAACCAAAAACAAGAGGATCTCTTGGGGACCAGCCGCCGGCTCTTGGAAAGCTTTGCCTCAGCGGTTGGCTCGGACAGACTCACCCCGGTACTCTGAGAAGGACAACGAGTAGATGACAGACTCGCCCAGCACCGTGAAGAGCAGTCGGCTGCCGTCAGGGCTCCAGCACCCCGTCTGTGGGACACAGAGCCACGTTACTGGCCGCTACCCGGGCCGGGGAGCTGGCAGCTTGCAAGGGATTTTTTGGAGCCAGCTGGAAATGGAGGAGTTTTAGTAAAACACCACACATGCACCCGAGGGCCTTCGAGGCAACATCTACCCTGCGTGGGTGGGAAACAGCCCTGTCCTACCTGGCAGCGTCCTTTGATAGTGGGCCACCACTCGCACGTCCACATCTGAGCCTCCCACACTCTGGAAGAGAGACAGGCTGAAGTGAGCGGGATAAATTCCTGGGATCTGCCCCAATTCTGCTGCTCCAGGAGGAGCCCAAGACGTCGGACCCAATTACCCACCCGTTTTCTCCCCGCCACATCAGATGCAGTAGGAATGGGAGCAGTTAGGACACAAAGAATCCAGATCTGCTTGGTTTTAGAGCAAATGAAAAGGATAATAAGGGCTGAAATAAAACATCTCGCAGGCAGCGAGCTCACCTGAACATCGCAGAGGGAGTGGCCGCCAGGACCTTGCTACCATCCGGTGACCAAGCCAAGTAAGTGACACCACCGCCCCCAAACCGCTGCAACGGGACACAGTTTTCGGTGGACACGTCCCACACCTGGAGGAGGGCACAACGAGGAGAGTAACGACACCGGGACCTGAACGCTGACCAGGTAGTTAGCGCAGCTTTGGGGCAGTTTTTGCATAGATTAGGGAATACAGACTGATGCTTTTAGATCTAGTTCAAATTCAGGAGCTGCCTAAACCAGCCTCCGAGGAAATGCCGCCTGTCCCCAGCGGTCCCGTAGCCCTCGTTGACCCCACGGTGGGTTCACAATTCTGTTATCCCAAAGGCAGCAGCCCGGGAGGTGCAGCCTCTCACTCACCAGCATGGCCGTGTTGGCCGGTGATGCCGAGAGCAGCAGCTCTCCACTGGGAGCCCACGCCAGGCTGGTGACGGGGCTGTGCCCGGGGTACGACAGCACCTGAGCGCAGCCGGACGACGGTCTGGAGGGAAGGAGAAAGAAACCACCACTGTTGGTCGCAGGGAGGGCTGGCCCACGTGCCACCGAAAGCCAGCGCTGTGTCCGCCGGCAGGACAGGGGGACAATCCAAAGACAAGCCAAACGGGCTCGCAACAAGCCACGGCAGGGCCGGGGAGATGCGCGGGGCTGTCACCTCGTGGAGAGGGAGGTGGGATCCAGGTGCCACATCAGGACACAGGTCTGGCAGGCGACGGCGAGGATGGAGGCGCAGAGTGGCTTCCAGGCCATGGCGGCCACGTTCCTCTGCAGGCGATGCTTCAGCGAGGGGATGGTGGCGCTGCCAGAGAGGAAGGAAGCGTGACAAGAGGAAAAACGGGAGATCAAGAGTCCTCAACACAGCCTGAGGTGGGACACAGGCTGTCTCCCAGTGTCCTCTCTCCAGCTCTGACCGCAGTGGGGGCCTAAAAGCATTAGAGTGGGAAGAGGAGGGGGGGGATGTGCCCCACCGTGACCTACTTCCCTGGGGTGGAGGGACAGAGAAGACCCCAGCCAGGTGACACCAGGGCTGTGCAGCGAGCCAGAGCACACCTCGTGCGATTAAGCGCCATGCCCCGTGCTGCCCACGGCCCGACCCCAGGGTGGGAGATGGCACTTGCTGGCTTGAAATCCCAGCTGGGGGAGAACGCCTCAGCGGGGAGGCACGGGGAGGGCTGCAGGACCAGCCGGCAGAGTCTTCTCCTGAGCAGGGCTTTGCATGCCCTGGGGGTGCAGGGAGACCTGGAGGAGAAAGGAGACTCAACAACACCCAAGAGGCCGCTCTGCTGTGACAGCAGCCAGGCCGTGTGCCCCCCGGGCTGCCCCCCAGGAGCTACAGAGCAGGGAGGGAAAGAAAAACCAAAGCTTAGGTAAAGCCAGAGATTTTTGGAGATGTCCTTGCGGAGCTGCTGCTACGCAGCAAGAGGTTCTGGGGACAGGTGGTGCCGGTGAGAGCAAAGCCCGAGTGAACACCGAGGCAGAGACACTGGGAGAATCCTCGGTACGTGCTGGAGGTGGACGTGAGAGGGCGAAACGGGGAGCAGGGAGGCTACGGAGGCAACCCCCCGAGGAGCAGCGTCTCCCGGGACGCAGCCAGCGGTGCCCGAGGAGCCCCCCGGCCCTCACCTTTTGGAGTTGTAGACCCGAATGGAGTCATCCAGAAGAGCCACGGCAAACTTGCTGGTGTGGGGGTGCCAGGCGAAGGCCCGGACGGTGCAGCCAGCCCTGGAGGGAGGGACAGGGCAGAGTGAGGGACTCCGGCTGCCGCACCGGCATTCTGGGCGCAAGGCAGTGGTGATGGGCTCTCACGCACCAGGCATGACCACCCAGCAGCCCCCCAAGGCTGCCAAAGGTGGTTCCCAGAGTCACCAGTGAAATAAAACTTCCTTTTCAATGCTGAACGGGACTATTTTCTCTGATAAATTCCCCGTTCCTGGCAGGGCTCTGCCAAGGGGACAGTTAACAAACAAGTCTAAGGTCGGTATTTGAAGGAATTTTCCAAGCCCCGATCTCATTTAATGTTGTTTTCCTCATGTCCAGTGCATCGGGGCATGCTTTGCCTCGCTGTCGTACACAGACTGGGGCAGCCAGAGGCAATGGGGAAATATTTGCCCAAACATGCGTCTAAGGCAGAGGCTGAGCACACAAAAAAAATGGGGTGATCCTGTCCTTACTCCCCCAGCCCCTTCGCTCAGCTCCAGAACCCCCTTTCGCAGGGTTTTGCAGACACCCAGGCACGGTGGTTTCCCAGCCCGCAGGAAGCACTCACCAGTCCACCGCCTGGGAGAACACCGTGATCATGTCCTCGCTGGTTAGCTTCAGGGGAGAAGAGTTAACACTGAGCCGGCAGCACACGTGAGAACCGCCTCTGGTACAGCACTGAGGACCGACCCCCCCCCCAGTATCCAAACACCCCCTCTTCCCTCTCCCCCACCTCAATTTCATTCCCGCTGGAGCACTTTGCTGTCCCAAAACCTTTTCAGCACCTATTTTCCTCGCTTTGGCGAAGGAAACCCGCAGTATTTTTAGCTGGCTACCACCAGGAGGAATATTTTGCTGTGTTTTATTCAGCTGAGAAACACCCGCCCACCAGCCAAACCAGCCCCCCAGCGCAGGGTCGGCATCGCAGGAGGTACCGTGTCCTCCCTACCTTCCCGAGCAGGAGGGTTAAGCATCGGAAAGAACTCACCGAGAGGTGGGGGAACAAGGAGCCGTGCAGCGAGGAGAGCCAGTGGCACACAGCCAGCATGTAGCTCGCACCCATCTTCAGCCACTGCAGCCCTGCGGAGAGAAAAGGACGCTCAGCACTTCCGCAGTCTTCAATGATGGGTGGAGGAAGCACAGGCACGATAGAAAAAAGGGGATGAAGGGAACTGAAGGATCAAAGCGAGGTGCGGAGAGAGCCGGGAGATCTCCAGGTACTCCGCGAGCAATCCAGACTCACCCTCCTCCTCCTCAGCGTCGGCGATCTCTTTCAGCACCCCACATAGCCCCACGTCCCGCCTGCAGCAGAAAGCTCCATCAGCCTCCCTCACCCCGCGTGTTGGCCACACGAAGCCCAGGCCAACTCTCTCCCCATCCCCTCAAAATCCCCCTCACCTGCTGAGAATCCACCCCACCACCCCCACCCCTCCCCCGGGGGCCTCCAAACCAGCTCTCCCCTCAGCTGGGAGCACTTACCCCAGTCACCAGCGACTGCTGGACCTGCCCCCAGCTGTGCTGAGCTCTCGGCTATATTATGACCCCCCCCAAACTCTCCCAGGAAGCTTAGGCTAGGGTGCTGCACAGCCTAGGAGTGAGCTGTGCCCTCCCACTGCTCCAGGGCGAGGGCCGAAGGGGCAGAGAGGCCTCTGCCATGCTCCAGGGTGAAGAGGCTGCAGGACAGGTACGGGGAAGGGAGGCTGAGCACAAATATTAAGTGAATGGGCAGCTCCTGGCTTTGCTGCCCATGGGCCAGGCTGAGAGAGTTGGGGGTGCTCAGCCTGGAGAAGAGAAGGCTCCGGGGAGACCTTGGAGGCCCTTCCAGTCCCTCAGGGGGCTCCAGGAAAGCTGGGGAGGGACTCTGGATCAGGGAGTGGAGCCACAGGACGAGGGGCAATGGTTTTACACTGCAAGAGGGGAGATTTAGAGGAGATCTGAGGAAGGAATTCCTGACTGGGAGGGTGGTGAGACCCTGGCTGGGGTTGCCCAGAGCAGCTGTGGCTGCCCCATCCCTGGAGGTGTTCAAGGCCAGGTTGGACGGGGCTTGGAGCAACCTGGTCTGGTGGGAGGTGTCCCTGCCCAGGGCAGGGGGTGGCACTGGATGAGCTTTAAGGTCCCGTGTGTGTCCCCCAACCCAAACTGTTCTGTGATCCTGGCAGGGGTGGGGGGATGGGACGGGATGGGGACATGCACTCACCAGGCACTGAGGCAGCTCCTCCAGAGGGACTCGCGGTGGTGGATGAAGGGCGGCTGGGTGCTGTGCTCCAACCGGCTGTGAGCTTTGAGGGTCTCCTTGGACAGGTTGAGGACGGGCAGGTCTGCCAGCTGCCAGCACGGACACGGGGTGAGGGAAGCAGCTGAGCTCAGGGTGGGGGGCTGGGGAAGGGG
>VYXH01000497.1:373674-412642 GCA_013397275.1 Burhinus bistriatus | reverse complement strand
GACAAGTGGTAACCATGGCTAGGCCTTCTTCTGGGAGGGCAACAACCACTACTTGAGTTGAGTTTGCCTCTCGAGCTAGGAGGGGGACCAGTTACCACCAGTTGAACTTACCTCGCTGAGTGCCGACTGAGTTCCTCTGTGCGCAGCGACCGGTCGCCGCCCTCTGGAAGGGCACGTTTAGAACTGCCATGGGTGGTGCTGGCTCCACCCCTGCCATGTCAGTAGCCCTCCCACAAGCTGCTGGTGTTGGCAAGAGCTAGCTGCTTCTCTGGGCTTCGAGAGGCCCAAAAAGAGCTCCTTACCGGCCCTTTTCGCCTCGATCCCCTTCCCCAGTGTGGACTTACCTCACTAGAGCTGATGTCCTCAGCGAGAACTCACTAGTTGTGCTAGTTGGAAGGCTGACTGACACTTGGGTGTGAACATCCACGCTCACCTGGCACCACTGTGGTGTGCAGACTGCTCCTGATCAGCCAGTCCCTGGAGCAGCCTCAGCCTGGAATACAGCAAAGGCCCAACAACATGTGTGTGCGTGTGTGTGTGTGTGTGTGTCTACGCGTGTGCCGCAAGCACATGTGTGTGCATATGTGCAGAACTATTTCTTTCACAGGCAACTTAATCTGAAGTTAAGTTCCCTATGAAACCTATCTAATCTTTTAATAGTGTTAGTGGGTCCTTTCTAAAGAAGAGTCACAAACCATCTTTCCTGCCTGATATGTGTCTCAATGGTAGTCAGAATCCACTGAAATAGTCCAGCAAGAGGGTATGCAGGTAATCTTACTTTTCAGTGCTCTAACATGTAGAGCAAACGCGTGGTTCTCCTTGTGTGCACACCAGCCTTTCTCTCCTTACCCCAGCCTTGATCATACGCTCAAAGATGAGCACTGTGGGTAGCCAAAGGAATCTGGCCTTGCATACTGCACCCTAGGTGGAGTGTAAAGGACAATGTCTGTTTAACTATTTCACCTTCACCTTCACCGATTCTGTGGTGTTACAGTTTCTGGGGTATTTTCCATGCTTTTTTACGGCAAAGCAGTCTGACTGCTCCGTGATTCTTCCCCGGGGATGGGGTAATGGTTCTTCTGGAGCACTGAGGACACTCAGGAGGTGCTGCTGACCCTCAGTGAGCAACTGAGTTGGTGTGTACCCTCCCTGGATAGGCTAAAAATCCCAAAGTAAATTCAAATAAAGGCGGCCAGTGTGGGTTGAATGAACTGATAATATCTAAGTAAAAGCATTTTGAGTGTTTGGGGGAAAGTAGCCCTGTAACAGCACTTAAATAAACACTTAATAAACTTCTTGCTTCAGCATTTTTGGAACATAATCAATGAGTCATGTCCGAGAAATTTATTGTGGCTTGATCTTACCGTGTTTGTGATATTAAAGTTTACCTGGCAATAAATATTGCTGGGATACCTAAAAAAATTATTGTCAGTTAGTTGTCCGTCCTGTCCTTCTGCTAGAGTTTACCGCTGGAGGAAGAATGAATTAATGGTATAAACTGTTGAACTTTATAAAGTTGTATAAAGAGCAGAGTATTTATGCAGACAGCTGGAGATTTCAGTTTATGTTAACACCTGCTAATACTTGCTTGTTAACTCTTACAAACTTACTCAGAGATAAATTCAAAATGAAGATGCAAGGAGTCAGATGTTTTACATGAACTGTGGATTAACCACAATTGTCTCTGTATTGCGTATTTCTATCTACAGTTCCACAGCAAGGCCACAATACTAGTGCTCTAAAAAGCATCTTTATTTCTTTCCCCAGAGTATACTCTGCCACACCTTGCACATTAAGGTATATTAGACACACATGTATGCAGATGTTCAGCTCCAGTCTCTGCTTTGTTTTGATAAATTACATTTGTACATTGTGCCCATCTCTCCCTATGAAGGCATCATTTGTTTTCTTCCCCTTGCTCATGCTGGGCCTCAGTACAGGCATCCACAATGACACATGCTGGTGGAAACAAGGTGAGAACACTAGTGCAGACCTCTTCTGCTGTATGTCAGTTATGTCATTATTGCACTTGATCTAGTGGTATGCATTTGTTTAATGAAGCATGGTTGCTTTAACCTTCTAGACTGTCCCTCCCTGAGAAGCATCAGCTCTCTCCTAGAAATTGAGTCATGACACAGTAACATGCCAGTTATTATTGTAATAATAACTGTCCCCCCCAGTAATTTGATAGAGTAATTTGATAATCTTCTGTAACTAACTGTACATGTTACTCTTCACATGAAGTGTTAACCCATTGCTAGAATATACTAAACATTAGTTTATTGAAAAAATGCTGAAGAAATCCAATCCTGGACTTCTAAATTTGCTTTTCTTGCATTTATCCCTTACACGACTGGATTCACTAGGGAAATGAGGTCTCAAAGTCTAATAATTACAGTAGTAATTTTCTTAGCAAAGTCTGAACTTAAAATAACAGTAGGAATGAGCTTCCTGGCTTAATGTTACCTTGCAAATACTAACCTTAACAAATATATGGTTTACATTAGTTAGTCTGTAAAATTACATATATAACTAGAATTTGGGACTCAGTAGCTTGGCACTAAGTAAGTGTAGAGAGCCGTATACCGTTGACAGATACTATAAATGTTGCTTTATTTCTATGTTAACATCAGACGCTTACTGCAAACATCAAAATCAATAAGGGATTTAATTTAACTGAAGCAAAGATGTGTTTGAGGCACAGCATTATTATATTTCAGGAGTTCTTTTCCTTCCCTTTCTTGAAATTTTGCTAATCAGAAGGTGACTACTACTTTTATAGCTAAATTTTATTCTTAGTGCTTTATTCCAAAACAGCCGTTTGTCCCTCTGAAAGAGGAATTCAGATAAACTTTATTTAATACTTCGTTTGTATACTCTGGCAAGTCACGTATTTTCTAGCTTGACTATTAACATAAATCAAAAGATCTTGTGAGCACAATAGACTATCTAGGAATTGCTAGTGCTGCAGGGAATATGGGCTTGAAAGTAACGCAAATGTTCAGATATTTGCCTGCCTTTCCTTGTAATCGAGATATCATGGACAGAAAGATTACAAAATGTAAAAATGTAAATAAATGGTTGACTACTTCTCTGCACACCTTTTTGAGTTGGATGCATTTTCTAATCAGCGTTTTAAACAAAGGCTTTGTGATACATGAATACTACTGCTTGTGGCTGCGATGAAAGCTCAGTGTTACAAAAACTTCAAAGGCGATGATTCAGTGTGAATTTCTCTGATTTGAACATTGGTGATAACCTTTGTCTAAACACCAGACTGGAACACTTGTATTGTTAAACACTTGTGCTGCACTGACCTTTCTCAGCATTGTTTGCAGTTGGATATTTCAACACACCGTACCTGCAGCTGTACTGACTAGAGTATTTTGCCTGTCAGGATTAAGTTAATGTTGTTATCTTTGGCTGTAATGGGTTTTGAGCCTGCTGATGCCTGCCTGCAAATGCAACTGTAAATTACTTTACAGTAAGACATGATGATTTGCTAAGACTCTTCATAGGTTCTTTAGTCAGATTTGGTGTAAAATATAAGGTGAAAAAGTTTTTATGCACTAATGTTCTGTATCGCAGTTGATGTTTTCAGAACCTTACATCTAATATACATGAGAAATTTCACTAATTTCCTGGAAATTTCAGCACTCTTCAGACGATCAACAAAGTAGGAAAAGAGCAAAGAAGAAATAAATGGTTATGTGATTTCAAGAGTTCCATTTATTTTTAAAATTACTAGGAACTTCTAGGTGTCATCCAAAAATATTTCTATCCTTGTAACTGAGCCCAGTTGCATGGGTAATTGGCACATTCTCTTCAAACACATACAGTAAGACCTACCAGTGATGTCATGCTTCCCCAGGATTCCTCTTCCAAAGCTTACAGGGGAGACAAGAAAGCGGACTTGGACACACAGAAGCTTACACCTTGGCTGTCCTGTGGCTGATGTACCAGCTGCGTCTCCTGCTCAACCATGAAGGCAAAACTCTTGTACAAATTCCTGTCACTTGCACTTCACATAGTCCAATACTTTTTTTCTGGTTTTGACAAATGCAACCCTACCTTGTTTATGTTTGTTCAAGACAATTCTGTAAGAATTGCTTTGTTAGGAAGATATTAACTTACAGTTCTGGTGCCTTTCAGCTGCTGCCTGTTGTCTATCACACCAAACATCAAGCTTATAGTTTCCAATCTGAGTGGCGGTTGGAACCTATCTACATCTTACTTGTCATCATGCTGAAGTTAATGGGAGATGAGCCAAAATGGGTACTGGAATACAGTGACCAGCGGCATCCTAGAGGTCTGGGAGGACACATTTGTCCTCAGCAGCGTGACGCACTGGGAAACACTGAGAGAAGATAAAAGAGCAATGCTCTGTAACCTCCCTCCAAAAAATCACCCCTTGATGTTGATTATGGCAAACATGAAAATATATTTAAACTGAATAGCAAATTTGACATCGTTGAGATGCAAATAGTGTATTTAAAAGAGCTGTCTAAGAAATAAAAAAAATATCTTAGCCCAGAATGAAAAGCTAAAACTTAGAACTTTCATGAAAAAAAAGTTCAAATTAATTTGGTTCAAGACTACTGAAAAATTTCATTTCTGCTTCCTTTGTTTACTTAGAACTTCAATATGTTATCTCATATGTACGATTACATATTTTACACAATTACGTTGCAGTTTATATTAAGCTATTAATGCCAAGTTTCCTGAATGAAAACATTATTGTAAAGAAATTTTGGATTTTGTTTGGGGAAAATATAGTTGTTATCTTTTATGTAAAATAGTTAGTTTATAATTAATCTTTTTTATGTGGAAGGCACTACACTGGAATTCTTTGGACTGGGTTCACAATTTCTTTGTGAATCTCAGGGGCAGGACAGGGAAGTATGTTCCCGTCAGAGCAGCTGTGGTATCAATCAATTGAACAGAATTCAGCTTTTATTCTGCTGCCAGTTCTATGGATCACGGCTGTTGGATTCAGCTTATCTGCATTTAAACATCTACATTATAGATATTATATCTGGTTAGTTTTCTAGGCTTTCCTTATAAAAGGTACCATTTAAGATGATTGTCCCTCTCTACTGAACATAACTGGAGTCTAATGATTAGCTTAGATGTAGAACTTTATGGTGAGTTCAGGTGAATGCTACATGGTATGAGCAAATTGTGCACCAATGCCATTACCTTTCCCTTATTTCTATGTCATTTGTTCTGAAAGGCAGTAGAAGTTTAAGAGATTTCTATGTTTTGCTAAAAACAAATAAACTTTCATGCTAACAGATGGCTATGGTGGAATCTGAATCAGAACTGAACACAGGCTTCAGGACAAATTCAGGGACTTCAACCCATAACCTAGCAACCCATAACAAGTGATTATATCATCAGGTGGTTTATAACAAAAAAAGAAAAAAACATGAAAAAGGCATCAGTACTTATATATGCTATAGTATTGTACAAAAGGCAGATACTGCCTATATCTCTACTAATAATTATCCACCCAAGGTTTACGCTCTATTCGGGAAAAAAATGGATGAAAAACACAGAGGGGAAAGAGAAGAGAGAACTGAAGTTGTAAATTCAGAAAGAAAAAAACAGTAAGGTAACAGAAGACCAACTGTCTTCTAGCTGAGTGAACATTAGTCATGACTTATCACACTTTGTCTTGCCAGTGTTTTATAAGCATCATGGATAAGGTGAGTAATTCACATATTGCCAGAAATGTAGCAGCACATCCTTGAGTTTTAGGGTCATCTATTGAAGCCCAAATACTTGTAACTAGGTGTTTAAGGAAAGGCGCCTCGATCTGTTCTTGTCATCTATAAATATTGAAGTGTCTGAGCTGGAATACCATGGGACAGTTTTAGCATGTAAAAAGTTGCAGGTGCTATTTCCCTAATTCCATCTGGATACTTACAGGATGGTCCATCAGGTTTCAGTCAATAAAGGCTCTACAGTAGCTTTGCTCGGGGGAAGAGCAGGACGTGCTACGATAGACTTGCATGTTATAACATAAATGCTTCTTTCATGTTGACTAGAAACACAAAGATTTCCAGTGCAAAAAAATTTCAATGACATTTTTGAAAACACCTTTTTCTGACTATAATTTACAGTAGAATAAATAAGCACTATAAATTAAAGGAATTTTCAGAAAACTTATTAAAGGATTTTGAAGACAGATTTAGCAGAATATTCAGCATACGTGCAAGGTATTGTATGTTACTGAAAGGAAAAAAATTAAGCAAATGGAAACTTTGGGCAGAAAGTGTACACAAATCTCCTTATGATTATGAATTTTTACTCCAGCTGGCTGCATATCCTTCAACAAGAGCTGATTGTATTGTAATATTTTTAGAAACATTATAACCACAGTTCTTCCTCCCTACCTGTAGAGCCAGCTCTTAGTCTCCATCTACTGCTGAACTTGTTTCACTGTTACTCACACCATTGTTAAAGTGCATGCTAAAAATTGTAGATTATTTCTGTTCACTGCACAGTACATTGTTTTACCATGGATAATGTTTTATTTATAAGGAAAATAAATTGTCAGAGTTAAAAAACACAGTGCATTTTGTTCTAGGCAACACATTGCTTTTATCACACAAATAATTTATTGGTTCTGCTCCCAGACGAGTTCTGTGCTGACCTTTCTAGGTATACTGAATATTGGTGCATAATTTGTCTTGTTGGAAAAATGTATTTATTTTAGCCATTAATACATGCTGTCATAACCTTTCTGTTGAGGAGCAAGTTTGTTGTTTTAATTCTGAGACATATTCTTACAGAGGGATGTACATCTTAATGCCTTTGTATTCTGAGGAAGAGAGACGGACTAAAATCTGAACCTATCATATAATCTCTGGTAATGGACCGGAACCAAAACTAGAACAGCCCTATATCCTGGTTACAAGGCAGGCACAAGCCCATTCCAGTTCAAAACTAGACTCTGCGAGTTGTCGGCCCAAAATGGCAGACACATCTTCAGAACAGTTTGCTGCATTTTAGTAACACCAAATGTGAGCTTGAATAACCTTCAAATGTTACTTCATAGCATCACTGTCTTATGCAACCAGATCAGCCATCTCATCAGCCCATCTCTAGGTGAATATTTGCTTTGCAAATTCTATGAAAGAAGGGTCTGCAGGACTGTATGTAGTAATAAAGCTGCACCAGGCTATTTTTATAATTTTAAAATAGAATGTGCATTTTAGCAACATAACACTAATGGAAGTTCATCCCGTGAGGTAAAACTCACCAGTTACAGGTTATCAAAAAACATTTGTTTCGTCTTAAATGCTATGGGAAAGTGGTCTTGTTAAAAAAAAAAAAAAGGCAGGAGAAATGCCAAAACCACCTTTTTCTTAGTCTCAGTTTACAATAAACAGCATACTTTGCAAATTAAAGTTACAGTAAAGATGTCCAGGAACTAAAACCAAGCTAGAGTAGTGAAACCATTCAGAATAATGAAATACATTTTGACTATAATGCACGTAAAGTTTCATACAGATGTTAGGTTTGAAGTGCTACCTTTGTATATTGTTATATATGTCTAATAACTCATTTTGAAATAACCAGTTCAAATTTTGTCTTCTGCATGTTCTGAAATTTGCACTGTAAAAAAATGGTTTATTATAATAACTGCAGAAAGACAGTGTGCAAGCCTGTGGCTTACATTTCTGGAAGAAATGAATTTCTGAAAATAAAGTTGCATCTAGGGATTTTTTTTACTAAACATCAGTCACTTAGTATCTGGTGTTTAATTTTTGTAGTTTTCAAGTCCTTCCTCTGTAGACTGCTCAAAATCTGTCCTCATGCTTGGTATTTACCCATTCAAGCAGTGTTGCTGAACATATTATTTATTAGTTTGTTGGGGTTTTTTTTAGGAGAGGGAGAAAAATATTCTGAAAACAGAAGAATGCTCAGGGTTGGAAGATGAGCAATGGCTTGCAAACATTTCCCACTTCAACAGCTGCTCCAGGAGTTTAACATCACTTTGTCTTTCGGTGATTTCAATACACCTCCTGTTTAGACAGCTGCCTGAATACATGTTCATAAGCACACAGAAAAGAAAACCCTCTCATAAAATGTGGCACCTTTAAAAAAGGCAAGACTATGAGTTGGAATAGGCCTACCTCGGCAATTCTTAACTGTACTGTAATTAATTTGGATACTTTCTGGCATTTACTGCCTGAGATTTGAAAAATAAGCAATGCTTACACTTATATGCACTCAAGTTCAGTTTTGTCAACTTATGATATATATGTCAGGAAAAATAATTTCATCAACATTTTTTATAATTATGATGTTTTTCTTGAAATCAAGATAAAAAAATGAGGCTTTCCCACCCCGAAAAACAACAAAAGATGTGAAAATGTTATGAGAAAGATCTTAGTGCCAGTATTTCTCCTACTCTCTCTCTCTCTGGCCCATTTATTTAATATTTATTATTTAACAGTAATATTTAATTATTTATGTGAAGTGGAATAGCATCAACAAGAGAAGCTGAGAAAAAAAAAAGACTGACTTTGTAGAGCAGTGGTTATTATACTTGCCCATGATGTGGAAGATGGCAGATGGAAGTGTGAGTTTATATTCCAAAACAGGGGAAGCAAGACTTGAAGCTGGTGTGTTCCTATCATGTTCCTGTCAGGAGATTAAGCTATTCCATGACACAGACTCTCTAGCATTATTTTCCTTTCTAAATTTTCAGAGGATGGTAGTACAATCCACTGCTGCAATTTTTAAAATAAAAATGTCATGTCAATGTAGAGAATGGAATAGATTTCCTTTGGCCTGGAACATCAACTTAGGTGTCTCAATAGGCAGCTGTAGCCATCTCAGCGAGGTGGTACAGAGCACTTACTTTTGATATCATAGAATCATAGAATGGTTTAGGTTGGAAGGGACCTTAAAAATCATCTAGTTCCAACCCCCCAAGGACACGTCCCACTAGACCAGGTTGCTCAAAGCCCCATCCAATATGGCCTTGAACACTTCAAGGGATGGGGCCTCCACAACCTCCCTGGGCAACCTGTTCCAGTGCCTCACCACCCTCAGAGTGAAAAATTTCTTCCTGAGATCTAATCTAAATCTACCGTCTTCCAGTTTGAAGGTATTCCCTTTCATCCTATCACTACATGCCCTTGTAAAAAGTCCCTCTCCAGCTTTCTTGTGGCCCCCCTTNCACGTCTCAAGCCTGTCAAGGTCCCTCTGGATGGCATCCATTCCCTCCAGCGCATCAACTGCTCCACACAGCTTGGTGTTGTCGGCAAACTTGCTGAGGGTGCACTAAGTCCCAACATCTATGTCGCCAACAAAGATGTTAAATAATAAGCATCCCAGTACTGACCCCTGAGGAACACCACTTATTACTGCTTACCACTTTGACATCAACCTATAGACCACAACTCTTTGAGTACGGCCATCCAGCCAGTTCCTTATCCACCTAGTGGTCCATCCATCAAATCCATGTCTCTCCAGTTTAGAGACAAAGGTGTTTTGTGGGACAGTGTCAAATGCTTTGCACAAGTCCACGTAGATGACATCTGTTTCTCTCCCGTTATCCACCAACTCTGTAACCTCATCATATATATATATACACACTTATATATGTGTATATATGTACACGTATATGCATACATATATATGTATATATACATGAATAAATATATATATACACACACATTCCCTATCCAATCAATTGAGAATTTTAGCTGTTTTCAAAGGGCTGTAAGGAAAGCCTATGGACTGTACTAGGAGATGACTTGAGCTAATGTGCAGAAAACACAGAGATGTCTTTGAATATCTGCTCCTCTCTAGAGCAGGTACCTCAGACCTGCAAGACCCAGACTGAAGATTTCTGTTATTTTCAGCTTGTCAGTGCATGGACTTTTAGAAAAAAAGATGTTAAAGCAGGGACAGACCTTGGCACACACCTTCTGTCCAGTTGCTTCCCTGGCCTGTAGGGATACAAAATCCATACCACAAACTTTCTGGTAGGATAGTCTGGCCTGGGAAAGTGGGATAAGGAGAGAGAACAAGAAGTTGTCACACCCAATTAGTGCTGAGACACCCAGAGAAAGGAACTCTGCAATCTGAAATGGTTTCTAGTACCGTTTGTGCCTTAGACTAAGATCATCCAGCCTTGGCAGCTGCATTATCTGGAAACGCATTGTCCAAATCCCTCCCCATCCCCATCCCCACTGTAGGCCACTGTGCTGCTTTTCAAGGAAACAACCATTTGCCTTTTCACACCACCCGCAGCAGCTGTCACCAAGAAATCTATCCCCTCCTGTACCTGTTGGCATGGGTGGCTGGTATGGGAAAGAGAAGAGTAGCAGGAGATGAGGTGAATAGCTGTATCCGTTCCATGTAATCCAGCTGCTGCTCTAGGTGGGACGGTGGAAGTGGGAAAAGGAGAGAAGCAGAACTGGGAGAAACCCAGATGCTGTGCTCAGTCCAGGCCCTTCTTCCTGCTGGGGTGGGTGTAGAAGGGTTGGTAGAAGGAAGACCAGTCTGCTGAAAAGCCATCAGGCTAAAGAAACTTTTCAGTCATTCTGGCAGTGCTGGCTACTGGAATAACGCTCCCTGTCTCCAGAAAGATGCAGCAGAGGGGATAGGAGATTCTTGTGGGCTTGATTGGGCCTCCGGTGACGTGTGCTGTGTTAGGCAAGCAGGGACTAGAGCCCAAGCCCTGCCCTCTAGCAGAGGAATACCTAACAGCCAGGCTCTGCAGGCTTCACAATCTCCGTTCATCTCTAGAAATCAGGACGTTCAGTACTGTTCTGATCTCTTGTCAGCCTCTTAGTGCTTCATGGTCATGACATAGCCCGACCTGAAATTATTCATGCTTGAAGTGTGGATGTGCTTGTGTGGCTTCAGTATTGTTTGTTCAGCAATAAGGCCTCTGTTTCCATGCAAGAGACTGTTAAGAAGGCCCACTTTTTTCCAGCAGCATCCAGCATCCCCTACATTTGTTTGAAAATTAGATTTACCTCATTCCTTTCTTTAGTTCCATTACTGTTCATGATTTTCTGTTCCCCATTGCCCCTTCTGATGTCTTGTGTGTACACTTTTTTTTCTGAAGACTTTAAAAACAAACTTATAACCTTAAATGGTGTATCTTTTTATTATTTCAAAGTAAATAACTGTAGAAAGAGCTGTCTGTTACAGAAGATTTTTGATAAATTGTCTTATTTTATTCTGTGTGGTTACTAATATTTTTTTCAAAATCAAAATTTCACTGTTATTTTCCAGTTATTCTAAGTAGCTTTATTTTAAATCTTCATCATGAATTATCATAATTCACAAGGGCAGTCTCCCCTGTCCCCCTTCTAAAATCAATTTTCCTGAGTCTTTGTCTTGCTTGAGGTTGGGTGGGCTTTGAAAAGAGTATATAAAATCAGACCAGTTTTAGCATACCATTGCATTTAAGAAATTCAGTGCAGCTGCTTTGAATCACCCCTGGAAGACACTTGCCTCTCTCCATTGACTACAGGTTATTTAGGTCCCTAAATTTCAGGAATTTGAATTGTAACCTTAGTTAGATGTCTAAAGTAAGCTAAAGTTGCTAGTGTATGTATGCCTTAATTGACAAATGGTTTGGAGTTGGTGTATTCACTTGTAGGAACAGGCCCAGTCAAGATGAGGATATATATTTATTTGAATTTGACCGCAGAATGAGGACATGCTCTAATTATAATGTTCACACAGCTGCTATGCTTCAAAACAATTCCAGGCCCCAATCCTGCAAAAAAGATTTCTTGTGAGGTACTCTTTGGCCTTGCAGAGTTTTATTGACTTCAACAGGCGTACGAGTATGCATTGGTGCCAAGCATTGCAGCTGCAATAATTAATTAAGTTTGAGCTGTGTAAGAGTGGGAAAAGGTATAGTCTCTCTAAATCTTTTAATCCAGAGCTGCTTTGCTGTCATGTGAAGATCTAAAACTTTATAACATGTGAACATCATGATCTTCATGACCATCATTTTGACGGTGAGCACCCTATGTACCCTATGGTAATTGTGCCCAAATGCCATGACAAAGTTAATTCATCATTGAAACATCTTATAACGCTCTTCCTCATTCCCATTTTTAAGTATGTACACAGTGCTGTCTTGGACTTGAATATATGCAGCTTGTGCAAAATACTTGATTATTTCCAGAGTTATTATTTGAAAAAGTGCAGATTCTTTTGAATCTCTAACATTCTCAGGCTCTAGGAAGGTGTTAGGACCTAAAATACTGTTAAGGAGAGCCACCTCAGAACCTGCTTCTACCCTCCTCTTCACTAACTATTTTTCAATGGTTTTTTCCCTGCAGCTCTTCTTCTTATATTCCATTTATCTTGACTACTTCCGTGGTCACTTGTCAACATCCTTTCATACCATTGTCCTATTCTTGGACCAGCAGTGCTGAAAATATCAGCTGTGTAATAAAATTTCACTCCCCCTTGTGGGAAAAGGGGGATAGGAAGCAGCAACAGGCAGAGATGACTCTGAGAAACAGGTAGACAGAAAATAATACTGGGTGTTTGCTGTTAGCAGAATGGAAAATACCACAGATTTGCAGTTTGTTTTCTAGACCCCACCATAAGAGCTAAGAACACAACACTTCCAAATTGAAAGCTGACGCTCCAGAACATGTTAGTAACAAGAGTTAAATTCCATGGCCAAGGAATCACTCAGTCTTGCTGATACATCTGCCTTGTTAGTAATAAATCTTCAGGAGTCATTATCTAAATCTGCTCCCAGCTATATCCCCTGTGGTTAGAGTTCCTTTACTTCTCACAGGCTTGGCCAGAACAAGTCTGATCAGGACATGGGCAAGAAAATGTCAAGAGAAATTCAGGATACATAAAGACATCTCTTCCTTGTAAAACAGTGCTGAAGCCATGTCAGCTGGAATGGTAGAAAAGGATATCCTGCTGCTAGAGAGGGCAGTTTTTCAGGCTGCATGCTAAACTGGTTTGTTATTTAATCTCGATCTTTATATACTTGTAGCATGAGGAACAGAAAATGTGTGTTCCCACCATGCTAGGCAAGCATAGAGCAATATCACTGATCTTACCCTGAGTGGCTTGCAAACTGATTTAAGCACAGGCCTTAACAGATTAATATAGAAAAACATAAAAATAAGGGAAATTATAGGACAATAAAAGCAATGGCAATTTCAAAATTATTTCAGAATTTCAGAGCTCCATCTATTTAACTACCTTTTTTCTTTTCTTTTCTTTTCTTGGCTCTGTTTGACTATGAGGGACTGTACAAATGGTATTCAAACAGATTCTTCTGTGTAACATCTAAATCTTTTTGGCATTCCATCAGAATGAAAAACATTACAGAAACACAATATTATTAAGACGAATTTTTTAGCTTACCGCATACGTTATTCCTATTACAGCATCTGGAAAGAGGAGATCTGCCAGGTAGTTTAGCAAGTGTAAATTACAGTTGACAAGGATAATTGATACTCCTGGGCTGTCTTTTCTCTGTGGTCAACTGGGAGTTTTGGGACTACACAAGTTCTTATACATCCTTCAGCTAGATTGAAAATCCAAATGTAGAATGCTGCATTAAGAACAGTATGTGGACTTGAGGAAATTCCTGAAAGAAAGAAAATCCCAGGGTCAGTGAACAGGTTATGCTGTCCTATAGTTGTATTGTTTCTGTACCTCTTTGAGATACAGTATTTTTCTTTTAAGGTACAATAAGCACCATGCCTGGGAATTATGAATAGTATTGCATATATAAAGCATAGCAACATTTCATGGTCCACTTCTCAGGGAAGTGGAAAGCAAGCAGTGAAATGACATTTAAGAGCTGGCGTACTCTAAATCTTACCTCACTGAAAGAATTTTCCTGGAGTGCTTGTGAATGCATGATGATGTCATGTGTAGGAACTCCAGTGTTTTGTCTGTAAAAATGGTCTTGCAGACTTGTGCCTAGGGCTATCCTTGCATATTTTAATAAATGGTCATGGTATATATGACCTGAGGGCAGGACTCAGGCCTCCAGTCATACACGAAGGGAAAAGCTTGCAACCCTGAACCAGGTGCTCGACATCTGCAAAATCACAGGAGTTAAGAGAGACAACTGTGTTGTGTTGTTTTTGGCTGGGTTGTAAGGATCGTTTTTCTCAGGTATCTAACTTCCATTCATTAAGTGGGAAGCTTAGGTACCGCATTCTGGGTTTTAGATTCTTATCTCAGAGACCAGTTTTTAAATCCTCAGGTCTTCTATGCTTTATTGTCCTGTATTGTCCAGAACTCTAATCATTCCATTTGGCATGTGAAAGCTGAGGAAATTTCAAATTTCTTGTTTATATATATGTTATGCTGTATTTTCTTATGTTTTGAAAGAGAATACTGGAAAATAATTTCCTTTATAACTCATTTGCCAGGACATCAATTAAAGAGTTCGCAGTTCTCCTGAAAAGAATTGGTGACATTTGCAAGTAAGGCAAAGAATGAACTGTTTGAGTCTTGGGTTTGTGCGACATTTTTAATGCTCACAGGAAATCCTCTTAGCTGACTTTCAAAAATGGTACCTTTTTAAGACTCTTTGCACCTTCTCCTAATGATTTGAGATAGAAATATTTTAGCACATTTTTAAGCGCTTGCTTGGTCATACATGAAACAGTGATAGAATTTCTTTGAGAAACAAGTCCACTGCATATAAAGAAAGTTGCAAAATTAAAAGGGCATGTTCTGCTCTTCCTTCTCTTGGGAGACATCTGCTGAGACTTTGATCTTAGCCATGTTGCCCTCTTACTTGACATAACATCAGTATTTTGCATTGCATTTCGATAGATTTATAGGCGGGCATAAATAATGATTTTTTAAGAGCCTTTGTCAGTTTTAATATACATAGTACCATTTAAAAAATCTAATCCAATTAGCTGATCCAGAGATTGCTTCTCTGATATTCAGACCTGTTTCTCTGGATATTTAAATCAACCAAAAAGTATTCTCAGGACTGTTTTTCAGTTAGTTAATTTTCATCCTATCCTGATCACAGCTGGAGTCTAGGAAAATTGTGAAGTTATATTAAACTTATTGTTGATAAGACTTAAAATAGAAGATGGATCTGCTACTTCAGATGTGTTTTTACATTGTAAAACATGGCAGAACAAAAAAAATAAACCAGCATAAAAAAATGCTGAACGCTTTATATGTAACCGGTATGAACAAGACTTTTCCCACAAAAACTGCATTCTTCAGCTGTGTGGGCAAATTATAATATTCAGTCTGTTTGCGAGAAACTTTAGGTCTTCGGGAGACTATTCTGCTTCCAGAACCTTATATAAAAAATGTGTGATGACATACAAACACCTTGCAGACATCAAGAGCTCATCACTGGCCTAATTTTCATCTCAGTGACTTCAGAGGCAGCACAGTTTAACTGGAACAAGTGAGTTAGAAAATCCCACCTTTTTTTTAATAGGACAAAAGCAAACAACATTTTGATGGTGTCTGGAAATCCAGAGGCATTCAGGCACTTCAGGGATGCGATGATGTGATTTCAGTAAAACAAATTTCTTGCCAAGGAAATTGCTATGAACTGAAGCCACCTCTAGCTTCCAAAAGGTGCTACTGCATAATTTGGTATAGCATGGAAGCACAGTAATCTGGTCTCATTGTGGCAAAGACACAAAGTGTCGCAGCAAGGTCTCTGTTTGAAAGAAACCACCACAGTGTTAGGTTCAGGCAGATGTAAGGGAAAAGTCAACATGCCTGGTCATTATTTTCCTGGACACCATTTCATCATCCTCCAGAACATGTTTTTGATGTACTTGAGATGTAAAGGTGAATATTAATTGACTTCTTTATGCCTCCGCTACACAAAACACTGTCCCCATGATGTTTACTGAATATGGCAAATTACAAGCCAGAGCTCTTCTGGACCCCTTCTGAGCCAACCTCTGGAATATCAGAAATATAGCCAGCTGAAAATTGTTGACTAAACAATATTTGCCTCATTTAAATTTTTGACTAAACAAAATCTTTGCTTTTCAAGCAAAGGATGTAGAGCTCCACTTTGATTAATTTCAAATTCCATGTATTTCATAAATATTGTGAAACTCGAGTGTTTTATTTGAAACTTTTGAAGACCAGTAGTCTGCTTTTCGCATTCTGGAGAAACTGGGAAAATGGCGTCCTCTCTAGCTATTGCCAAGTCCCAGCTTCTGGGATAGCTTGAAAGAGGTAAAATAGCTCACAGAAGGATTTGCTATCCAGCTGGAAGATCCTGGTGGCAGGCTATGTGTATAAGATGTCCACTTGTAACAGGTTTATTAATACTTGATAATGATCCCTTATGTCATACAAAGCTACAGTGGAAGCATGTCAGGAATCTGTTGCAGAAACATTTCCATTATTAATTTCCTAAACGACTTCCCTCTCTTGGGAGTTATACCTGAATAAATGCTAAATATGGCAATGCCATCACTATAATGCCCTAAGCAAAGACCTACCTCAAATCCCACCACGTTGTAGTGGTATAGAAAATTGTCACCAGCAGAACGGGGCAAATTTTTGGCCTGAGTAGTGAAGAGAGAGGGTTTTTTTTGTTTTCATTTTCTTTTTCTTTTTCTCTTTTTTTTTTCTTTTTTTTTTTTCTTTCACTTCTTTTGAGGACCGGCTGGAGCCATCGGAGTCCAGCAAAATGCTTGGGAAACCTTGTGAAAACTGCACACCAAGCATATACTTCTCCTCTTCAACTGTAACACTGCTCCTGAGCAGTCAGAAACGCTAGTACAAATTAGTGTTAGCATAAATTAATTTGGTTCTGGGCTGTGATGCTTGGTGCGGTTTTATGTCTCGTCTCTTTCCTGTATCGTGTAATAAATAGTGCCTGTTTTCAGAGAAAGGAGAACCTGTGTGTGACATGAGCAGTGACTTCAAGCTTTTGTAGAAAGCTTCTACAGAAGCTGACTAAAGGGTTGTGAACAATATATGCACGTGTTAAGTCTAATTTGAGAATATTTGCCATATCAGGCATCGAAATCTCTTCCTTCTTTTTCAATGAAGAGTAAAAGGAGCAGTCTCTCTGCATATAATGCATTTAAATGCCAGTTGTCGGCTGCTTTTCACCAACATAACATTGTTAAGTTGTCTTTTAATCACTCTATTTGATATTTGATATGTACCAGTAAAATGTTTATATTGCAAATTGTACAGTAAACCTTCAGTTTAGGAGCAAATTAATAGTCTGGAACCGTGAGAATCTGACTATATCTGAATATTGATGATCTCACTTTCCGAGTCTCTCTGGGATTGGGGGTGCGAGGTGTTGATCATTGCTTCTCACTGATAAGCAAAATATTTCCAGAGCGTGAAGAATTCTGTGGTGTGTGAGAAGGATAAACCATAATCTGCATCAACACACTAACTTCTCCTCTGCCATTTGCATTGAAAATCAGGTAGAAGTTATGCTAAGCTCTCTATTATAGCCTCATGTATGTGAAAGGTCTTCCCCTTCATTTGAATAAGGCCTCTTATGCATGTGAAAAAAGCACATTTAAAAGGAACGTTCCTTTAATTAGGGTGGCATTTAGAAGCAGAATCCTTAAACGTTCACTTTTTGTGATGCTAAATTGTGGAGTATTTTCAAATATGTTGCAGCAGTCATTTTCATTAACCATTTTTATTTGTGTTTATTTTTAAAAGGAAATGACATGCTCTACAATGTGAAGTGAAGGAGTAGATTAATATGACTAGCTAGATTAAGGAAAATTTAAATCAGAGTGTTTGATGAAATGTAGGAAAATGTTTAAATATAGGATTAGACTTACAATATAGAAAGCAGTCAAGGAGATCAAAAGAACTCTGTTCAGAAAGTCCTATTAAAAAGAGAGGAAAAAATCTATTGAGTGAATTCTTATAGCTAAATGATTAAAGTGTTTTTAATATATTACATTCAATCTGACTTTAAAATAAAAATAAACAGTACAGAGTGTGCACAAAGTAGAGATTGTATTCATTTTTTTATAAAGACGAAGTGACTGGCCCTATATGAAACTGTCATAAAACATATATATGAGACTATGGAATTTAACTTAAAAGGAGTTCCCTGGAGAATAATTTTAAATCTGGCATGCAGCTTTATGGAGGCAGAAGTTAACTGATTGGCATCTGTATGAATATGGATTTCTTTAAATCCATATTTGATTTTCTACCCCTTAAAAAAATCAAGTGTAACCTAATAACTACATCTTAAGCAAACGTTTGGAAGAACATGCTTAATCCTCTAGGGAGTCAATAGAAATGCCTCTAACTTTGGTATTGTACAACTAACCAAGATCATAGGAGTGACTTCCATGGCTGTCTGTGTCTTCTGTATCTCAGCAATCTAGGTTTGTTTTGTTTTTTAATTAATGTTAGACTGGTTCTTGAATCATGGTTAACACTGAGTGTTGACAGGACCCTGCATGCTTCTTTTATCCCTCATTGGAAAACTTTACAAGAAACACACAGTGAATAATTTGGATTACAGAGTGCTGTTCACATTACACTGAAGTTTCTTCCTATTTTTTAGCAATTGGAGACTTTAGTAGGTTGTCATTGTATAGAATAAACAAATAGTGAGCACTTAAATATTGTACAGCTGTATGTGCAGTGTAAATCACCTGTAAAATACACTTCCCATTCTGATCTACTTTTGTTTTAGTGCTTTAAAAAAAAACAAAAATAAAAAAGAAGCTTTAATTTAGCATACAGCCCCTTAATGCTCAACTGAACCACAGAATTCTTTCTGAATTGATTCCCTAGTCCTTCATTTATTCAAATAAATATCATTACAGCAGTGATGAATTTCAATCAAAATGCGTACAAATTTGTATTTCAAAGTCCTATTTTAATTTGGCATGATTATTCACTATTAGGTGTGGACTTCTTACTTTCTCTAGTTTCCTCTATCTCCAGGTGTGTTTGCTACAATTAAAAAAGAAAAAGGGGTCATTTCATTATGGTCCCTCTTCCCATCAGTCCTTCCCAATGACATTTACAGCAATTGTTTCCAGATACTATCTACAGCAAAACACAGTAAAACCATTGATAGTTTGCATACTGGTGTGTGGAATGGACAGCTTTTCCAGTTGCATATTAGAAGTAACTCTGCTCGCAGGCCAAGCAGATGATAATTTGTTCTAATTAACCAACAGTAAGTGGGATACATTCATCCCTAAGTTCAATAACTACACAATATGGGGTAGAATAATTTCCCAAATACATACATATTTTGAAAATATTCTTGATGTAAAAGGGTGGTTCCAGGCATACATTTTTATCTAATGAATTTCAAACAGGATTAATGTATTGTTTCTTCTTGCTATAGCATCACAGAGGCATGGTCAGTTGATTAGTTTATTAGTGCCTCCTGACAACACTCGAGGGCTGCGTTCAGAATCTGGGATGTCCTGTAATCAGAGATGGAGAGCCTTGATCGGTAAAATTTCCAGTTGTTCCTACAACAGCTTTAGTTCCACAGATAAGAGTGAATGGTGAGAATAACTGTATCTAGAGCTACCAGTACTTTAACTTCTGTGCCCTTTGGTGCTGCTGTGAGCACAGCTTGGCAATGCAGCTACAAGCCAACAGCTGGCAGTTGCTACCATGCAGCAGAATGGGAGACACGCTGCCTGCAAGGTAAACAGAAGCAGCAGCATAAGAAGGTGGGAAGGAGGGAAAAACTCCTGGAGGCCCAGTGCTTAAAAGGAGCATAGTCAGGAGCTCAAGAGTGGAAGAAATAAAGGTGGAAAAAAATCTAGCATCAGCTTCTCAAAAACATAGTTTGAAATAATGGAAGACACCATAAATTAAAATAGTGAGGGGGGAAAAAACATCAGCAGAGAAGACTGCGCACCTAGCAAGCCTGAAAGAATAGGTGGCCACACACGTTTCTGAAGACGTCACCAGGGTCTTGATTTGCAGTAAGTAAACATGATCCATCTCTGACTTACCAGCTGTCTCTTTCTGGTAGAAGCCCAAAGGTTGGCTTACTCTTTACTTCTGCTTCTCATGTTTCAATACTCACTTTATCACTTTCTTTTGCACATCTACAGAACTTTACTGCTTTACTCTTTTCATCTTGGAAGTTGGGAAGAGACTCATGATTCAGGATTTTATTCAATCCCTCTTGTAATGAGACGAAGTGTAAAAATTAGCATTGATATTGAATATATTTGGCATCTAACTACAGTCAGATAGATCTGATCTGAGTGTGACATACTAGGACTCTATTAACTTCAAGGAGTCTTGTCAGTAACTTCCTAGCTTTTCATATTGACAAGCATTCTTAAAAAGCATGTTTAATCAATCCTTTTTTTTTTTTTTTTTTTACTCTGAAACATCATTGGGGGGAGGTGCTGATATCATGATGTGCAGTAAATATTTTAGTGAAAGTAAAGAAGGTAGTAATTAGCAATTAGTAGAAATTGGAAAGAAGCTGCTAGGTACCCAGGGATCAGGCCTGGGACAAAATTTTTTCATACTGGCATTAATGACTTAGAACAAAAGAGAGGATACTGATGAAATTAAATGATAATACAAAGCAATATTGAAATATCATCTAAGAAGAATCAGATGACCTCAAAGACAGGCATAGCAGAAATGGGATAACAATTGAAATTTGAACTATTGATTTTTTTCTGTACAAATATGATCATTTGATATATCAGACAAGTTATTTCTGGACCCAATATATGATTCCAGTTATCCATTTTGAAGATGAATTGCACCAATGAAATGCAGAGGACTACTGCAGTAATCAGGAGAATGGAAAGGACAACTAGTGAAGAGTTGAAGGAATGGGGTTACTTGTCCTAGCAAAATAAGGGGTAGGAGGATATAAAATGGACTGCTGCGGTCCATAAGTGCACAAGGAGAAGGATGGAAGAGCAGAAGATAGACTGTGAAAGAAAGGTCATTGAATCATAGAACAATGAATTACATAAGCTTAAATACAGTTTTGGTCAAAGAACTGCAGGGCCATGAACAAGATTAGGACATCAAAAAGACTAGGAAATAGGAGGAAGTATTTTAATTACCATAGGGTAACCAGTGCAAAAGAATTGGGCTTTATGACCTAAGTCCTTTCATGCCTCCTTCCTTTGCTAAGAGGCATTATTTTCCAGTGAAAACCAACATCTGCAGCAGCTGCTATGCTAGATTAATTTACACATTGTTGATTAATTCACTTAAACATTCCGGCCCTTATTACATGACAGTGTGATTTTGTGAGTTTATGTATATAAACTTAATGGAAGAGGCCACAAGCAAGTACCTGTTGTCAGTGTATGAGATCTGTGTACTATGAGAGCTCATTTGGACACAGTAGAAAAGCATGTGCAGCTGAATCATGCAGTAGATGACTTCCATGTGAATCTTCGCAGTCTGCAAGGTATCGTTGTCTACTTTCATCTCACAGTGTGTTAACATTGCTGACATGGCAAATTACTCCTGACTAGAAAGGATGCACTAAATCCACACCTGTTGTAGATTACAAAAAAGTTTTCCATGTAAATGTGTCCTGAAGTTACGAGGAATCTAGCTGTAGGCTGTGAAAGTGAAGGGAGCTACCTCCCAGGAAAGACCTCCTATCACTAGCAAAAGGAGCCTGTCGAGGAAATCACGCTGGCATACCTAGCGCGTTAAGACCTGACTTCCTAAACATTGCCTTCCCTTTACAGAGGAGTCCTAAGTATGAAACTTCAATGCTGGTGTTCAATAAGTAAAGCTTAAAAATTTATAGCCTGATTCACTTTTCTATTAGATCAGTATGAAACAGGGGTCACAACATGGTATAGCCCTTCTAATTTAAATGGTAGATATGGTATGCAGCTAATGAGCTTTCAGGAAAATTAGATAAAAACTTACACTGAATCTTAAAGCTATGAAGATGATTCATAAAAGTTGATCAAAACATTTTACATAGTCCCATTGTAAAAGTCACAGGGTCATTCTACAAAGTTATTGGTTGACAGAGGTAGAATGAATGAAAGATTGAACTTAGCACATGTCTTAGTAATTTCAGGAGCCTCCTTATTTTGAATGACACTTCTGAGTTGTAATAATAATGCATGGAAAACTCTCTTTCCTATCCACCACACTTAGCCCAGCAGGGTGGAGCATGCAGGTAAGAAAGAAATTCTTCAAAGGCAACATTGGCTCTCAGGAGGTGTATATGTTAGCTGAGTTCATGTACAAATCCTGAACTCTACCTGCCTATAAAGCAAACAAAAACATGTTAATTTTAAACAAAACTACATTTATCCATATCCCCTCAAGTCTAAATATGTGTTAAAACATCTCTAAAAATAGAGTTCAAAGACAAATGCCTTTCCTATGGGGATCAATGAGAGAGATTTTCTTTTCATCTCAGTAAAACCTCAATTCAAAAGGAAGACTGCAGCCTTTGGGGAAATACCTAAAAACAATGTTGAGATGTTTCAAAAACTGTTTTCCACAGTTTTGAAACAAGCTCACCTGAGTCTAAATTTCTGAGATATGACAGATCTTGTTAAGCAGTTTTAAAAACAAAACCAGAAGTAACAATATAAAACCAGTAAAACTCTCAGATGTCTGTTTCCTTTCTCTGTCTAAAAGCAAATATATGCCTTCAGCCTTGTTTCACTCCAAGAAATAAAGTTCTATTAGGGAACAAACCCCACTGTTCAAGGCACTGCCCAAAGCTGGTAAGAAAAGCTTCAGCATACCTCCTGCACTCTTGGAAAAGTTCCTCTGTGAAGTCAAATCTCCTCCCCTGGCCTCCAGGCAAAAGAACCGCAGGTAAAGCAATTAACACAGTCATTGTACCCCAAAATCACAGACATGCTCGCTGCTAGGAGCCGTTTAAATGGCATGCTTAACTGGCATTCCGGTTAAACCTTGACGAAGCAGACCCATGCTCAGAGCTAGTTCCAGGCCTCCGAGTGTGCATCCTGTGTACGGACCGGCTATTCAAGATTCTAGAAAACACTTATATTAGCTGAGGAAGAATTGTCATTGATAAGTATGAGTTACAGCAAATGTTGCCTATGTATCCTCTCTTCATTAGCTCCTGAGAACATAACTTCATGAGAGAAATTTTTGTCAAAACTGAATAAGTTCAGTTCTATATATGAATACTTTCTAGACAGTCCCAAATGATTTTGCATTGTACACACCTGTAGGTCACCATTGCAAGTTCCTTAGCACTTTGCTGAAACCTAAGGTCAATTTCTTCAACCCATTATATCACTGATTTTTAATGTAAATGTGATGCTTCCTATTTTTACAGTAGACTTTTTGACCTGTGGTTGCAGACTGGCTTTCTGTTATACCAGGCACTGACTAAACATGGAACAAATGCATGAGCCCTGTTTTGAACAGCTTCCGAGCTAAGTAACATTAAGAGCTATACTTTAGTTTGAACATACAACCTCCCAGAAAAAAAAATAGGAAAAGAACCAATGCTATTTGTTTGGACTTACACAAGATCTGTCTCATCATTTTCCAGCTCATTTTTGTTTATTTGTTTACCTCTAACAATACCTCTTTGTCATCCTCTTTCATGTACTAGCTTTCTGACAAACAGATTGGTAGAGACTTGGGTGAATATGATAGAAGACTTTATAGTCTGTGGTGCTCTGCCTTATGCGAGACATATCTGACTCACAAGAAATATTGTAACTGCAATTTAGACCCTAAATCTGGCTGCCTCTGGCTTGGTATTCTCCAAGAGAAGAAGATGAAAGACTTGTCTGTATGTGTGCGGGTTTATGCGAGAAAGTCTAGTTTCCAGGTAGCTACTTCTCTTCCAAAGTTAAGTGTAATCCATACAAAGAAAGCCTGGATGCCTTTGTCTCCTACACAAATTTAATGCTTCCAGCTCTTGCCAATTAGAAGGTGTGCTTGCTTTGACTCTCTCTTCTAAAACCCATGAGCAAATGTCATAATATTCATATAAGCTTTTACTAAATTACTTTTTAAAGTGAAATATATGGGGGGAAAAATCAAGATTTCACACTGAAATTATTGAAGGTGAAGAAGAAGGAAATACGTATTCTCCTTAAATGTCTTTGATTAAAATGTAGACTTATTTTCTTTTGAAGAAGAGAGGAATTTGATTTTAAGCCTCCTGAATTGTCCATATGTGTATCTCAACTGTAAGATATGAAAATTAAATACAGGACAGAAGATCTAAAACAGAAAAGAATTTTAGAGCAAGACGATGATATTTCAAGAAGACATATATTCCAGTATTTTTAAGGAGAATATTTCATTTTCTGTGAAAACAATTCATTGTACTTTTTCAAAACTTCAGCCTTTAAAATGGCTGAAGTTTATTTATTTATTTAATGATTTAAGCTATTCAGGGCTCAATATAGGTCGAGGCAATTTTTTCCTTTACAAAAATATGCTGAAAGTGTAAAGGAGAAAATTGCCAGGACCTATAAAGCACATGGTTGATTTTAAGTACATGGAAGGAATTAAATATGTGTGTATATGGAAAGGAAGTGAAAAAGAAAAGAAATGGTCCTGTAAAGAGGATAACAGATGGTTCCATTTGATCAGAAAGCTGGCTAGGATTTCTTTGCAATCACTTTTTGATAATTTCTAAGAATGATTTCCTTAGTTTATTTAGGTTATGGGTACTAATTTTCTGATTTTATACACCACTTACTGAATGTTTGACTTAATTAAAGGGTAGGACAAGACATCTGTTGACTATCTTTGATATTTTTAAATAACTAGACATAATATAGAATGAAGATACTAAATTAGAAGAAAAGAAAAATACGATAAGAAGGCAATGCCACTTGTTAAATTTACTCTTTTCTGCTTTCCTGGGTGATATATCATGGAAAGGTTGTCTGAGCTGTCATTGTGGCATCACTAAGAGGATGTACACAACATCTTCCATTCAAATTACCTTTCAAATCAATCACCCTCATCAGGCTGCTATCTTCATCTGATGGCTGTAGGACAAATGTTTTGGCTCATAGGTAGGAAATGTTAGCATTTGAAAGAGCTCTGAGAAAGAAGGTTCAATGGTTAACTTTGATAAATTGTGTTAAGAAGAAAGGACAGTAAATAATATGCTTGTTGAAATACTTCATGCAACTGTCTTGCAATTTCTGAAATAAAAAGGCTACTCTATACTTCTACTCCCCCGCCTTCCCCAAACTGAGTAAAAAACGTGTCCCTGAAAAACCTAGAACGAATACTTACTGGGTTCTCCCAGAGATGTATTATTAAAAAATGCACTAACATGGCACACCCATGTATTGGTTATAGAACTATCTTCTGAATCTTAAATTGCTTGGTTTATTTGAAAGACAGTGAATTTTCCCACTAGTGTGTGCGTGTTTGTGTGTTTGTAGAAAAGCATGAAGCAAATAGCTCAGATGGCATGAAGGTTTGTGTTATGTTCCAGTCAGGTTAAACTATAAATCAGAAGCCTGGGTATTTTAATAACACATTAAATAGTCCCTACGCCCTTAGTACTGCATAATTGTGAGTTAAATAACAGCTTCAAATATTTTCTGTGGTATTCTCATTTTTTATACAGTAGCTTTTTAAATATGATAAATGATACTCAGCTTCAAATGCATTGTAAATACTGCATATATATTACCAATACACATTTTAGAATTTTCTAATCTTGCTTTAACACATATGGTATTATCAATTACTTACGCTATTTTAACATAATGTAACATTTCTTTAAAATGACATACAATTTATACTGGATGTCACTAGCCCCTAGACTACCTTGGCACATATTTATATATTTCAGCTACAATTTATCACTTTGTGAAATACACTTTGTGTAATTGAAAATAATGACACAAAAATCATCTACTCTTATACACTGGTAGTATGATATACTATCCTGATAGCTTAGTGTACTATATGAAGTCAGTCTGCAGAGCCATGCCTTTGAAATATGATTTAAAACAGAATTTATAATGTCGCAGAATTACATAAAACTGTGTGAAATTGTGCAGATAATCATTTAAATCTCCCTACATGAAAAGATAATTGCTCCAGAAATTAACTGTACCTGGGGTTCATTCATTTGGTCATGGCTAGTTTCTTATATAGTGATGATTTGATATTAGAGCTAATTAAGATCAGGTCAGAGTTGCTGAAGGTCAGACATTAATGCACAGGATCATTGAAATGATAATTATAAACAGATTAGGAAGCTACGGTCTTTTATAAGGGGTTATTAGATAATTACTGTGAGAGTGTACGGCTTACTGTAATAATGGATTATCGACTACTTACAGCGTTTTAAGGGTGAGAGTATATTACTTCCTCAAGGACTAAAAGGAATAATGTTGTTGGAACTCAGGGCTCTGTAAATAAAATAGCACCGATTGCTTTTCAATTTTCTTCTAGAGAATATGTTCCTTTGTTGGAATAAACTGTATCATTTTATCTCAATGAGACTTTAAATATTTGTGTAGCTGGGAAGGTCCTTTGGTTTTTTTTTTCCTTTTTGGAGAAGAAAGAAGAAAATGAATTTTAAAAATAAACATTTTATTCTCTTTTAAATACATAGCTATGGCTGCCAGAAGCTTTACCAACAGCAATAGAAGGGGAACAATAAACATTTTACAATGATTCAGGGAACAGGAAAAGATTAACCTGAAATTTACTGATTGCACACTTCCTTCTCTTATTGCTATGACTTTTATTCTAACATACCCTTTCACAAATAAAAAACGAACAAAAATAAATAAATAAATAATAAAATAATTACTGTATAGCTGTAGCACACCTTGATCTACCACTGGTTGAACTCCATTTTGTTTGGAGCTTTGTGCATCAGACATGACCTATAAATCCGTAAGGGGGAAGAGGGCTTGAAAAGAGCTTCTGGAAAGATGGCGTCATTCAAATACTGCAGAAGACACTCACAGACAGGTTCCAAAAGTGGGTAGTGTAAAGGAAAAGGAAAGTCATTCATGCCACCTATGGTGACAGTGACTGTATGACCAAAAAAGTGAAACAAGCATGAGGGACCCCTCTGTGGTCTCCTTTGAAAATAAGACTGTTTTTATTGTGTAGTCCTTCAATGCAGAACAAAAGAGATAAAGTTTGGAGAGAAAATACTTTATTCTCTTGGACAAAAATTGTTGTATATAATAGCAATGTTGAGTTGTAGGTGGAAAAGGATGTATTTTGCCCAACCTCTTCTACAGAGAGAGGAACAAGACAGATAAATGTGTGGATTCCCAGTTGGGTCCCACACCTGGTCGTAGAGAAGACTGGAAAGGCTATAAGGGGGATGAGTGGCATCGGCATTGGGAGAAGCAGACCACTTACACCTGCAGACTCCTGAAAATATTTTGGCACCTAGAGTAGAATAAAACCAGCACAAAACAAGAAGAGAAAGGGGTCTTTCCTTGCACGTACCTACGAGTAGAGATCTCCACCATCTGATTCTTCTCAGTTCTTTCTCCACCAAGGGTAATAGGAGGACTGTTGTTTCCTACTATGCCTTAGGATATGCTGCGATACTGGGCCAGTATTTCAACATAGGAGACAGGAAAGTCCACTCTCTGAATCTTGGAAAGAATCAAGCAGGGAGGAGATTTGAGTCATTATTTTTTCACCTTTCCTAAAAGACAAAGGCATTCTAGACCAGTCTTATGGAGGCCAGAATCAAACACTTCTGGCTGCCCTAAAAGCCTTAAAAACTGTCAGCCCTTGCTGGATGTAAACTGATCCCCGACCTCCACTCCCAAGTTCAGGCATCAAACGGACACCCCACCCCCACCCCCCTTATCTGCCCAGTTTTACTTCTCAGAAAATGTATATATCATTTAGTAAATAAAGAGAAGTATTAATAATAATTTAACATTTAGCCTAACTTTGGCTAAACTACAGGCACAATCTACCCTGCTAACAAATACGTATGTCAAGAATGCTCAAAATAATTCTGTTTTCATTTGTGTATGTCTGAGGTCAGCCTGTCCTCTATCTTTTCAATCCATGGATGTAAATCTTGCAGCATTGCCATATGAACACAAACGTCAACCAAATTTATTTGGCTATATCCTCACCTTCTATTGAGCATCTTGAGGCTGCTTGGTGCAATGGGAGAAGGGAAAGTCTCAGGAATATATCACAGGTATAACAGCACCTTTTCCTGGATTAGGTGGAGCACATCATTTTGCCCCCCTCATCTCTTCATGTGGGGGAATATCTGGCACACCAGTCTGATTTCAACAGAGTAACTCTTAAAACTAAACTTCTGCACTGCCTGTATGAGAAAGAATGCAGCATATTAAGGCCTCAAGGATAACATCCCATGCTATCTTTTTACATAGAAAGCTAATGTTTCTGTTACAGAATAGCTATATTTATTATATTTAACACTGAACATTGAATACTGATGTCCCACTGCCTTTGAATGTTGCTGCACAATGAATATTTTACGTGTTTTCTTACTACACATTATGTCTACTTCTCATTTGAAAGTTATTTTAAGCTTCCGCTAAATTTGTTCAATTGTTGAAAATGGCAACATACTGATTTTTCCTCCCTCCCTCCCACTGCTGAAATGCTTTATAATTTACAGACTCACTTGCCTCTGCATATCAGTTGATTACAGGTGCTGAATTGTGATGTATAGCCATGTGATAACAGCAAAACTCCATGCTATTTTTAATTTTTTTTTGTGTGTATGTAATTCTATAGTTGGATTTAAACAGCTCCAATGAAAAATTATGACTTTTCTTTAAAGGAACGATTCAGAACAAAACAGATATCTGATCTTTATCACGTAGGGTTTTTTTTTCAGGGATTATTCCAAACATGTTTTAAAACAAAAGCACTTTACCTTAAAGGAGGAATCCAATTATAGCAGATATGTTAGATGAAGCTTTCTGTGTGTTTGTGAGTCACAGAGGCTTAATTGAAGAGTGACTTTTGTTTGTTGCTATTCAATCACTGAGACTACACTTTGTACAATGGAGGTGTTGAAAGAAGATTTACACAATCATAATGTTATACCATCTCTTTGTTCAGCTTTTGTGGAAGAAAATTACATACATCTCAACAGTTCTTGGAAGATTAAATCTGCAGTTTAAATTTGCTATTTGAACCTTGTATTCAAAACAGCATTCCACAATTAGTGAGCCATGCTGTGTGGCCTGGGGTTAAGCTAAGCAGGAGACAGGGCGAAAGGTGCCTAGGACCTGTGTTTTCGGATAGGGTGTGTAAATAATGGTGCTTTGATATTGCAGTTCTCAGCCTACACAGGGCTCATTCGTATGTGTCCGTTTTTGACAGTTGTGCCGGTCAGAAAAGATTCTTTTCTGTGGGTGAAAAGTGGCAGCACTTAGGAACAGCATTACTGCCTGTCAAAAAAAGAGAAGAAAATCCTGGATGTTCGGATCTTCCCTGTCTTTCTTGCCTTGCATGAATGATAGCAAGATGGCCATGGAGAGATAGAAAAACAACTCTCTTTGAAGCTAAAAAAAAAAAAAAAGGCTGAATATTCACCACAACTTGCAGGCCCTAAAATACTATTGACCATACGTCAGTTTTTTCTGTTTATAGCCAGTGAAGGCTGGAATACACTTTTCCTCAGACATGAGGGAAGTGGGGGTGGAGGAAGAGGAAGGGAGAAGCGGGAGCAGAGAGGCACTTGCAGTCAGTGAAACCTTAAAGGGCATTCAGGAACTGCACATGACACTGGCTGCTTCCGGAGGATCTCACAAGATCTGACGAAAATCTCTGAACAACAATACGTTTCATGTCTTTAGGGTGGGTGCACGGTCAATAGTTTATTTTTATCTCTAATACTTATTTCTGTTAATAAGGTCCTGGCATTATACTATGTTTTTAATAGACATTGCGCACACGATTTACATACTTATTCATAACTAGCTACTGCTGACATATATAATTGAAAGGGTCTTTTGTTATAACACTGAGGTATTTGTCTTATTTCAGCAATAGTACAACACTTATAAGTACCCCTATGCACGCTTGTGTTTGTGTGTGTATATATATAAAATATGTGTGCGTGTATATATAATATGTGTGGATATATATATAAAATAAATAAATAATAATAAAATGTTTTTCTGAGTATTAGAAGGCCTGACAGAGTTTAGAGTCTGCCAGAGTAAGTGATAATAGGCAGTTTCTCTGCCCACAGCATCACCAGAAAGCAATTCCAAAGCAATCACTTTGCCCGCTCCTTTTTTTGCTATAGGACAATGTAAGTCACAGGTTTGAAGCACTGGTTGAAAAGGTTTGCCTTTTCTTACACCCACTAGCTACGGTACCACAGCAAATAATGTTGACACTTCAAAACATTCAAAACACATGAGTAAGACCCTCAATAAATAAGATTTCAAATTAATCTCCTTTTTGAAATTTTCTCTGATTTCTGTGTTGTTTGTTGTTGGGTTTTTTTTTTTTTTTTTTTTTTTTTTAAAAAGCTAGCTACTTTGTAGCTTTTGCACAAATATTTCCACTGCTATGATGCTGAGAAGGTTTTTTTCTGTTCTTGAAAATGAAATTCATAATGTACTGTGTTGGAAGCTGGAATATGGATGAACAAATGGAGACTGAGAGCTAGGACAGTAAGAGGAGTATAGAAGTAAAAGGGAACAAGAAACAAGGTATAGGGAGAGGAAGAAAAGCTAAAATAGGCTGGGTATGTAAGGTAAAAGAGAAAAAAAAATTTGGAAGTGCAGAACAACCTACTGAAGTTAGGCAAACAACATATACCTGAACTTGTAAATATTCTTCAGACATCTACATCTTTATACAGTCACTGAGCAGCAGTGTAAACTATGAAGCCAAATGTACCTGTCTACATACCACCACCTATTTGTCTAGTCTTTCTCTGTCAACACGCTAGCATGCTAGCATACTGTACCTTTGCTCAAGAGATCATTTGGATTTCTTTTAATGATTTTTTAATTTTTCCCTCCAACAGAAAAATGTTATCTTGTCAAAACTGTCACCATTTATTTGCAAGCATGAATTTAAATTGAATGAATTTTAGAATGTATCAAAAATATTCATGTTCAAAGAGAAAATGAAAAAATCAAGATTCTTTTTGCAAAATTACTACTGTTGAGAAATTTACATTAATTCATTATTCAAAATGATTATGCATTTCTAGGCTGATGCAAAAATGAAACATTAAAAATATTTTAATTCATGCCATCTTAATTATTTTTTGGAAGTTAGGGATTTCAGTTTTCAAGATACATGTAGGATAGGAAACTTTGAAATCTCAGAAATTCTCAGAGGATGGAGAAATTTTTTCTGGTTACCCCTCTAAATATTAAGTCTGCAAGGCATCTGGAGAAAAGAAAATCTGTAACCATAGTCCAATAGGGGAGATAATAAATTCCTGATCAAGTTCTGATTGTACCAGAGCATTGTGATATGAAGATCCTAGCAGGACCTCTGACAAAAACATGAAAGAGGTAGTGTGTGAAAGCTGTGATTCATGAAGATGTATGTTCTACTTTCAAAGGGAAAAAACTACCAATATTCCCCTTCTCTTATCCAATCTCTCTTTTCTATGGGAAGAAGGAAGTGAAGTTCCTGTTAGATCCCCTGCTTCTTTGTTTTTAGTAAATGGCCAAATAAAAGAACTAAGCAATGACCTTTAGGTTTTTTAGTTTACGATTTTGTCCTCCTTAATCTTCTGGCCTATTCTTCAGCAGTAGTGGGAAATGAGAAAATACTGGTAAAATATTGTATTATTAACTCTGTGGGTAACAAACTGACTTACCGGCATTCTCCAAAAACTCTTGTAAGGATTTTTGTAGTCCAGTCCATGCTTAAGGTATCTCTCTGCTATAAGGCTGAGGCACATGTAAGAGATTTAGAAATATTCAAACCTCAGTGCTGTTCAAGGTTTATATCTAAGGAGGATATACGCTTCCCTTAGTGCCATGATATTAAAAAGTGAGAGGAAGGTACAAAAGAACAAACCTCCCTTCAGAAAGAAGTTCCACTCGCTCAAATTTTACAGAGTTCTACAAGGTGAGGCTTTGGGTAGGGAGGACGGAAAGGTGCATCCTCACTACATGGTGCTAGGTAACTGGGAGAGATCCCTAGTACAGCGAGACCAGGGAGAGATAACCTGGTGTAAGTACAATCCAGAAGAGAGTTGTGTTCAGAAGGATCTAGGTATTTCTGGATCACTAGGTTTCTCAAGTGCGAATTTTGTATCTGAAGGTGATGTTCATTTCCCTACTACTCTTCTCAGCACATGCATACCTGTACCAACTGGTAGTTGCAGTCTTCAGGACAAACATTTTTAGCTCCAAACACCCTTTATCTACAGTTTAAAATCTGGACATAAAGGGATACAAATTCTAAATACCCAGGTTTTCAACAAACAATATGTTTGTTCGCCTTATACCATCATTTACTCCTATCTCGGGAAACTAAGACATCATAGAATTACCTTTTTACAATGAATTCATTTTATCTTTTTTCCCTGTGCTCTATCTATTTTTTGCAGTTACTGATTATCATCAATTTAGGTCCAGATATCCCTGATAATTCCTGCTTTGTTTTCCACAACATAATGCATCCAACAGGACAGTAAGAGAAAAGCATTCACAATAAATATGTGCCGAGCAGGCATCTGTGACTGTCAAAACAGGGTGGTGCTGCCAGGTGGAAGATTCCTTCCATCTGTTCATCAGCAACCAAGGGTAAAATTTATTTTCAGATGGGTCAAAGACAAAAAATATTAAACAGAAGATGACCAAAAGTGATAGATGCTCTTTTCTCTGTCACCTGAAATGTAATCCAGCTTGGCAGCCTTTGCAGTGCAGTAGGGTAACCCAGACACGTGCACAAGTTGAGCAAAGAATCACCTCATGTGAGGCAGGAAGACACACTGAGGACAGGTGGGCTACTGAAACATCTAACTTGCTTGACTCGAGAATATTTATATGTGTGTATGGAGGGCTCTGTTAATATGGGATTGACGGCTTGGTATCCCATTGTGACAGTAGGCTTGTGCATCTTTTCTTTAAAAATGAAATAAGACAGTCTTGTCTTCTGAAAACAATCATAAGCTGGGAAACTTAAATGCAGAGAAATCAGGTACAAAAAATTAATTATTCATATGGTAAAAAAGGATAAACCCCATTTGTTTGCTGATGATGGCACGCTCATCAAGTAGATGGGAGATGTGACTGGATTTCTGCCCTCAGCTGAGAGATGCTAACCTAGGATCCTAACCTAGGTGCCTAACCACTACAGATTTCTATTTGCAGAATTATTAATAACTGCTTGTGACTCCATTATAACTCCTGGAGAAGAAAGGCTTAACAAAGCAGCTAGATAAGGAATTTTGGTGCTGATTTTTAATTTTATGAGAACCCTACAAAATACTTATTATCTCTCATATGCATAGTAAGAAATTTTAAGAGTTATAAAGATGATCAGATTTTCTTTTGCATTTCTTCCAACTCCACTGACTTTCATGCACAAAATTAACTTTATATATTGAATGGGCTGATTGAAGTAAATATATGGTGAATGAAAAAATGGAGAAGTACAATTTGTGGTTTGATTTTTATTTTTTAAATTATTAGACCTAGAATGACTTCCAAAAGTGGTTTATCTTACTTATTCAGGTACATGTTTGTTTTTAATTTTCTTTTTTCTTAATGTCAGAATTTTTTAAAAAAGGACTAATCCTTCTCTCACTTGAAGTAGATGTTTTCTGTTTTTCTGTTTCTGACTAACTTCACAGTTCAGTAGAAAACTTTGGAGCATATAAAACCAGTAAAGCATACTGATAAGTTTCACTTTTTTCACTTTTAAAGGCCATAAAACTATGTTTTGGGACAATCATCACACACAAATGTTCTGTTTCCCTGAAAGAGAATTTATTCCTGGCAAGCCATTCACTACTGCTCTCCTTTGTTTAAACTGTTAGAAAAAGTTGTTTTATTTCCACCTCTTGATTTTCATTCATTACAAAACTGGGTTCCAAATATAAGTAGATTCTGTGCCTATCTAGAAATGTCTTGATATTTTCATGAAAATATGAGATTGATTCTTCTTCCCTGTCTTGACGAAGTCAGTGCTCACTGCTCAGTGTAACAAATCTTAAGGTTAACCTCAACAGTAGTCAATCAATACATCTTTATTATTCTGTGTATGTGTGTAAAACATCAAAGACTAACTGACAAGAGAGAGCTAACATTTCATTTCTAGGACAAGAACCCATGAAACCTTACTGTATGGTTAATGGCTGAATCTTAAATAATTTTAATCTCTTATATTTCAGTGTCTGAAGAGCTGAAAAAGCTGAAGTACATCTATGAAGTGAAACAGAGAAAATACGAGTGCAGAAAAAACGAAACACCTAAAAAATCTGGATAAATTTATAGAACTGTTATAACCATTTGTCAGCATGAGGATCTTCATTATATTAGTGGCCTTTTGTGAGCGTGTGCTTCTAGGCAATATTTACCTTATGCAGGCCGGCTGATTTTCTTTTCTGATGAAATGTACATTTCAGAAACATCTCTAGTCGGTTCAGAGGAAGAAGTCAGTCTTAAACGCCTGCTTTCAATTCCTGTAGTATATTGTACATATATGTACAGTTGAAAGAACAGCTTTCCAAATGCATGAAATGATGCTGACAAATTTTAGCACTTCAAACAGGAAATAAATGAAAAATCTTGTCCTGTAAAATATACACTGTCTATGTTAACTTGGTATGTCAATGCTAACTTGGTATGTCATTAGCATGATCTCGTAAGGCAGTTACTCTATAAATAAGTTGATTTAATAGGAGTATTATTACATGACGAAAATTTAAAGTTTTTTTCCTATCATATTTAAGTACTTACAGAGCATTTTTATCTTGTATTTTCCCTAATTCCCTTTTTGAACAGTACTTAAACATTCAAAATAACATCGTTCAACTGTTTTTTATTATAAGAAACTGAAGTTACTGTGAAAATAATTGATACAAGAAAAAAGATGTACTTAAAGATGGAGAATGTTGTAGTCACAACATCAGCTTTTTTGGTGTTACCTGTTCCTACAAAGATTTCTGACATCACCCTTTAATATTTACATTATATAACCTCTATAGTCAAATCACTTTGAGACTTTACCAGGATGAAGCAACTGGCCTAGTGCTGTATAGAATAGAATTATTCAACTGAATCTATAGAAGTGAAGACCTCCACCCACTGCATTTGAAATTGGTGGGACCTTTTCCATTTCAGAGTGAGAAAAATTGCAAGGAAATGCATATTTGTAGTTTAGAGAGCTGGACCTGCTTCTTGCATATAGAATCATAAAGGTGGCAATGACTATCTATTTTAAGTGAAAATAGTTACTAATGTTTACTGTGTGACTTGAGTTGCTAAGTCTCAAGATACTTAGCTATAAGATACCTGAATCTGTTCAGTTTAATAACTGGTTATTTAAAAGTACTTTACACTGAAAAAACCCTTTCAGAACATGCGTTTGACTACTATTACTAGAAAAACAAAACTGGTTATTAGAAAGAACTTCTTTTATACAATTTTACTATTTTAGTGTTATTCTTTTCTATAAACATTAAAAAGGTGCCTTCTCTAGAAATCCTGTTGAGTTTATTTGAATGTGTTATTCGTGTCTCTTTTCTTCTCAGTCATTTTGTAAATCTTCTGGTCTTCCTCCTGAAGGAACTTTTCTGCTGTTGCTCAGCTCCTTAAGAGCAATCTTCAGCTTTCCAGGCAGTTTACCCTTTTGCCTGAATGCCTCTCTTGTTATATTCCTTAATTAACTAGCTGCTCCTGAGTAGCTTCTCTACTCTTTCTCCACAGTTCTTAATGGCTGTCCCAGGGCCAGGTTTATAAACTCCACTTCTCTGAAAAAGTGATGCTGCTCTACTGCTACTCTTCTTTTGCTATTGTGGTGCCTCTCACAGCTGCTAACTTGGTGGAAGTGGCTGCCTAACCCACAATAATTTTAAGATCTGATAGTTCAAATGAGCAACTCATAGCTCAGCAGGTTTGAAACAGCTTCTTCTGCTGTACTGTGCCCATCCACTGAATGCAGTGTTAGGAAAGGTCAGAAATCTGTAGCACTACCTGACAACAGAAAATATCCATTTTTCTGTGGAGCTTTCTAATAGCAAGAAGTCCACTGCAGTACTGAGACTGCAGAAAATATACCTTACAGTGAACAAACACAAGATAACAGTAATATCCAGTCAAGTCTAGATTTCTATTTTGGTTTGGTTTGGACAGTTTCAGTAGATTAGTAGCTCCTAACTAAGGTATAATCCCTCCATTACTCATAAGGAATTCAAAGTTATATGCCAAGGCGAAAACGGAGCTGGTTTTGAAGGAACTTACAGTTAAACCATCTTTATTCACTGTATGCAATATTGCTGCCACCTTTTTGTATTCTAGTTGTCAAATATCTTAATTCTTGTGTTCTCTCACATCTACATGAACTCTACTACCAGAATACCAATGCTGCACTTCCAAACTCAGTCCCCTCAGTTAGGTCTCCTTGCTGTGCTCTGTTCTTGTAGCAGATGGACTATAGTGGAAATCTGTTTATAGTCACCTAAAATCTTCAGCCTCTTTTTAAATATGTAGCACGTAACTTTAGAGACAATTTTCTTCATCTGCTTCCTACTAGGTTATATACGTATATGCCCCAATTCAGTGTTTCCACACCTCTCGAATTATATGCCATGAAAATATGTTGTGCTTGTTTCCCAAAGGGTGCAGGAGGTGTGCATGTTAATATGGTCCAAAAAGTCTCAGACTCGTGACCAGCGACCATTTCAGACGAGGGAGGCTCACTAGCTACACAGAACTAAGCATGACCCAAGTTGCCCATGATCATCAACTCTCACTGATGCATGTAGGGGCAGGTGGGTGGGAAGGGAAAAAACAGTAAAGATGAGGAAACTAACATTACTTAAATAAATTTGTAGTCCGTATTTGGAAGCAGTAGCTGCCCAATAAGTAAGGAGGCATCTTACTAAAGAGTTTTCTGTCTGAGCCAATTAAAACCATAAGTTTAAGAAAAATTGTGGTGGGTTAACCTTGGCTAACAGCCAAACTCCCACCTAGCTACTCTCTCACTCCTGGCCCAGTGGGATGGGACAGGGAGAAAATAAGAACAGGAGTGAGAAAGCTCATGGGTCAAGGTAAAGACAGAGATATTTTTTATCAGTTACTGTCATGGGCAAAAGAGTTTCCACTCAGGGAAAATGAATGTATTGACAATTAAAATAAATAATTTCTGGTAGTGGTAAACAAAAATGCAAACATTAAAACAACACCTTTCCTGCCCCCTTTCTCAGACTCACCTTCACACCTTCAGTCCAGACTCCTCTACCCTCCCCACCCCTACCCCAAGCCGTGCAAGGGGAACAGAGGATGGGGGTTATAGTCAGCACGTAACAGTTCCTTTCTTCCACTCTGTCTTCCTCACACTTTTCCTTGGCTCCAGCGTGTGCTGTCCACAGGCCACATCTCCTGTCAAGAATATCCACCTGCTTCAGTGCAGGTCCATTGTCTGCAATGAGTAGTCCGCAGCCATGGAGCATCTCCTCGTCCTCTTCCTCCTTCTTTGACCTTGGTTTTCCCTCTGCTGCTTCTTGCTCTGTTTGTTCTCCCCTCCTCTGCCTGCCCAGCATTTTTTGTCCTTTCTTAAATACACTTTCCCAGAGGCGCCACCAGTTTGGCTGAGGGGCTCAGCTGTGTCCTGCAGTGGGTTGGTTGGAGCTGTCTGGAACTGTCTGGAACCGGGGCCACCCCTGCAGCCCCCCGCTGCCAGCGCCTGGGCACCTGTACTTGGTACGGAAAGACATTCATAAAAAGATACAGCATATGGGAAATACTGAAGAATGTGCATCTGATCTGATGTGGAAGAGTAGTCTTGCAATCGTGTGGGACCCATAGATTGGATTGTGCTTGTGTTTGTGTAAATATGTCAAAGATAATTAGCAATAAAGAAATTACAGTTTGCCAAGCACCAGAAGTCCACCTACTTTAGTGTGAATCTCTTGAGGGCTTTACATTGCTCTGACATTGTGGCATGACAGAGAAGAGGGACCTGTGGAAGAAACGACACTGGATACCAGCGGACAGAGGACAGGCCACTGAGCTTGTTCCCTGGTAAACATCACAAACTAAAACAGACCCTTGCAGTTGAAAAAAATTCTAGTCCCAGCAAGGCATGCCCAGAGTGTGAGAATAGCATAATTGACTGTGAAGAATTTTTTTCAGAAATCCTATGGAAACCATGTCAGCAGAAGATGAATTCAGCATTAATTTTGGAGCAAATGGATCCCTAAAACCTGATCATTACATGAGAAGAAACTCGCACAAAATCTACTAGCCTTAGTGTCAGAGGAATGGAAATTGGTAAACAAAAATTTTTAAAAAGGCTTCAAAGAGTGATCTAGGCATCTATAAATTTAGAAAAAGAAGTAACAAAGCTGACAAAGTTTCAGGAGATCTTCTGATACTGAATGACAGTGGTAAAATCATAAAGTCATAGAATCATAGAATACCAAGTTTGAAGGGACCTCAAGGATCATCTGGTTCAACCGTTCTTGGCAAAAGCACAGTCCAGAGAAGATGGCCAAGCACCCTGTCCAGCTGAATCTTAAAAGTGTCCAGTGTTGGGGAATCCACCACTTCCCAGGAGAGATTATTCCAATGGCTGATTGTTCTCATTGTGAAAAATTTTCCTCTTGTGTCCAACCAGAATCTCCGCAGGAACAACTTGTACCCACTACCCCTTGTCTTTTCCATGTGACTCCTTGTAAAAGGAGAGCCTGCGCCTTTGTAGCCACCCTTCAAATACTGGTACATGGCAATAAGGTCTCCCCTAAGCCTTCTTTTCTCAAGGCTGAACAAACCCAATTCTCTCAGCCTTTCCTCATATGGCAGGCTTCCCAGTCCTTTGATCATCTTTCTGACCCTTCTCT
>VYXH01000497.1:315391-373511 GCA_013397275.1 Burhinus bistriatus | reverse complement strand
AAGCTGAGCCTTTGCTTTTCTAACTGCATCTCTGCATGCCCTGGCAATGCCCTTGTAGTTCTCAATGGGTATTTGTCCACTTTTCCATCTCTGGTACACCTAAAATGATAGAAGAAATACTGATAAATGACCAGTAAATTATATGAGGAAACATAAGCCTAACTGTACTTACAGAGTGAGGGACCTGAAGTTATTACCACTGAAGAAAGAAGTCGCAGAGTTATTGTGAATAATGCTTTAAAAACATCAGTTTAATGTTCAGTTCATCTGATAAATAGATGCCTAAGATGTGAAGGATTATTAGAAACAGAAGAGAAAATACAGGAAACCACAGTGTAAATCCAATGATCTCACTTTTTAAAATATTGCATCCAGATCTATTTCTAGTTCTAGACACCATATCACACAGCAAAGGAAACCATCAATGCTTTATGGCAGGAAGGATGATTCTGTGAATGTTGGTTACCCCAGTTTTTTGAAGGTAGGGCATATGGGAGGAATTTTAGGTGAGATATGCCAAGCCATCTACAGAAAAGCCTTGTAGAGTACAAGCTGGGATTTTTTTGTGTGTGTTCTTTACTTTTTGTTTACAAATTTGCATCTAAAATGCTAACTGTAAGTCTTGCTTAATGCATGTCTTGTCTCTTTTTTAGCATTAAGCCTGTTTGTTACTGTGGAAACAAGATTAATTGGCATAATTTAACAGATCACGGCACATTATGGCTTTAGAGATCCTAAATCAAAATCAAATTGCCTGTGGAATGACTTTTGAAGAAGCAGAACCTCAAGACTAGGCCTGGGGAAGGTGCTCTGCAACAATGAGAAACACTTTGGGAAAAAAAAGAGAGGAAAGCTTACACACAGATCCACAAAAGCAAGATGTAAATTACACGGAAATGCTCATTTGCCTATACTACCAACTAGAAAACACTCAGAACTGATGCTAAATATTTTGCTGTATCAAAGGTGTCAGCAGGTTTTCACCAATGACTTTGAAGGAACCATAATATGAAGTTTCATTCTTCTAATCCTCAGGTAGATACTGTTCTCACTGCTGTAAGGGTGCAGGTAGCAACTGAGATACTTCAATATTTCACTGGAAAATATGAATGGTGTAGAAGGTACTGATAGTTTGGTCTCCAAGCTGGGACAAGGCAAAATGTCTGTAGCTTTGGGGCACCTTTGGGGAGAGTAAAATGGATAGTCTGAATGTAGACAAGCAAAAGTACAAGTCTTCAGCTAACAGCAACAACATGTATGTGGAAATTCATGGCAGGATGAGAATAGAGACCACCACAAAGACATTCCTACCCAACCAGGAAGATGATCGAAGCTTCAATGGAGCACTGAACAACGTAAAGAAATGTGTGACTAATTAATGCTAATTATTTACCCAAACCAGCACCTAATCACGCTGCTATGCAAAGCTGTCCACTGAAATGAGTAAAAAAGCATTAAGAATTACCTAAGTGAATATTAAGGGGCCTTATTTGTAAGATACTATGGCAATAAACATACAACTAAGTTGCCCATGAATATCTTTAATGGAGATGTTGACAAAACTATTGTAAAACTGAGGAATGAAATCTACAGACCATAAGTTCCTATGTCAAGTATATAACAAACACTGCAGAGCCATTCATTAAAGGAGAAAAGGAGACCTCGGCCTAAATACAGGTGCAAAAAAAGCTTACAAGTTTACAGAAAAGACGTGTCTTAGTTGACATCAACCATATACAGATTAACATCATTGTCATATGGGCTTTGAGCAAACTAGTCTAGTGGAAGGTGTCCTTGCCCATGGCAGGGGGTTAGAACTACATGATCTTTAAGGTCCCTTCCAACTCTAACCATTTTATGATTCTATGGGCCCTGCCAACCCATCTCAAAAGCACAAATCTTGGATCTGTACACTGAACACACACCTGGGGAAGCTGAGATGCTTGTATACGTGTTCTCTTGGCCACTTGATAAGTGAACTTTGATATGGAGCTAAATCCAGAACTGCATTGTGCATGTCAGTCTGATCAATACAGAACAAAAATCATTATCTATGGATTATGACTGCCAGAACTGCTGAGGGTAGGAAGTCAGAGAAAATAATTAAGGTTACTATTACAAAGTGGCCGAGAGCCATATTCCTAGCTGCTTCTACTACAGTAGCAAGAGGAAGCTTTTTACACTAGTTTATATTTAATGCAAAGAGATGAGGACAGTGATTCCTGGCTTTGGGATGATGTTATAGGTCATTAAAAATTGTTACTATGTTTAAAAAGAATAAATGCATGGAAGCCACTGATCAGTTGGAAAACCTCAGACAAAGGCCAAATACAAATACTTCACATTAGATTCAAATGAGGCTGTGACATCAAGAACGCTACAGTTTTTGACATGGTACGATAATATGGGTTAAACCCGGCAAAAGAACACCTTTCTGTGGCACAGGAAAACCTGACTCCCTGGAAAAAAGTAGGAAAACTAAGGGGCAAAGGAAAAGAAGGTCTACGCGCTCGCACTGGATCATCATTTTCTCTTCGGTAAACTAATCCCAAGTGAGGTGTGTGCTGTAGTATTGGTGCTGGACAGTAGAGGGCACTGCTTATTTGTTCTGAAGTGAAGGGGAAAACAGGCACTCCTGAACGCGTGTAGCTTCGTGGTGTCGCCTGCCCCTGGGGCCATGCTGGGCTGTTGCAATCTTTTTCCTGTGCAGTCCTTTAAATTACCAGAAGTTGATGCACACTTCCATTGGGCAGGACAAATTGGTAATAAAATAGAAATCCCTCTGTCTCCCACATCAGTACGTAATGTTTCTGCAGCTCCAAGGCATGCCTACAATCCCTTATAGTACTTGGATCAGTGTTGGAAAACAGCGAACTTGTAATTTGCAACACAGCTTTTTGAGGAATGACTGTTGCTGCTTTTACATTGTCTTGGAGCAGAAACCAGCATGTACTCTCTACACACTCTTTGCAGGTGTTAAATATTGTTTCATTCCTGTTCATTTTTTTCTTCCCTTGTCTAAGGGACCGGCCTTAGCGGAATGCTTTCAGTTTTGCCGAGCCAGACCTCATCTGAGAAATTGAGCTGATTCTCCCATGCAACTTTGGAAGCTAAAATGGTCATAGAACATGGCATATGACATGATTACAGTAACACCATGCATTGGGGAGCACTTATGGCTTGAATCAGATCTACTATAGTTGTTGTGACTTGGCTGGAATTAGAAGAGTTTAGGGTTTAGAGTGGAGGCTGAGGAAACTGGCGATGATGCTACATTTGTAAAGCTATAAGGTTGGGAAACTCTTAACATACAAGGAAGACTGTGCTGTTGGTGAGAATCTACACAAAACCTGAAAATTATTATGATCTTACCAGAGAAATGCAAACTTTAAGGGAAGGACAGACATTATCTTCTGGCCAATCTGGCCCAAACCACGACAGATAGATACCAATCTAAAATATATGATGGCTCCAGGAGTGTGGGTTCTGTTTTAAACATGAATAGTTGCACTCATAGGTGCTCTGTAGAAGTGCACTGTTAATGTTTTTTTGCTACACTGATGAAAAAAACCCAAAGCAATCTCCCCAAATCCCACACATGCACACCAAATCAGGCTATTGAAGTAATATGTGATAGTGTCTCTTTATTTTCTATCTCTATCCTGTAGAGCAGTATCAAATACATGCCTGCATTTAATTCTGCCTAAAGATCACGGATTTCTGTATGGTTTTGTGTGAGAACAAAAGCCTCATAGAATAAGCAGTCCAATAAGTGTAAAAAAAAGCCATGTATAGATGTGTTTTGCAACCAGTACTTTTGAAGACTGATGTCCATGATTCTCTGCCAGCACCCTGGACTCCAGAATTGCCTGGATGGCGTTGCTATGCTTGGAAACATTGTTGGAGCCTGTGAGAACACAGTTCACCTAGGCTGAAACAAAATGTTGTCCAAATGTCTCTACAGAGAAACAGGCATGCCTTTCTTGAAGGGGAAGGAGGAGCAGAGAACAGCGTCTCAAACAAAAGTAGAACCTGGCCCAAATGATTTCTCTACAATTACATTCATTTAATGAATACCTTGTGAGGATACACAGACAATTTCTTTGTATTTAATGTCCTAGCTGGAAACTATATTCCAGTTACACTGATTTGGAGCTGCTATAGGCATCTCTTCATGGACCGACATGTCCACCCTGGACTGTTGTCAGCTAGTTCCTCAGGAGGAAAAAGAAATAATCTTTGAACATAGTCACCCAAGATATTGCATTATTTGGTTCTGTGTTCACTATACCTGGGATGACTGCAGGCTCAGATTGACTAGGAATTTTTTTTTACCAATAATCATAACCATTCTAAGAGGATCATTATGTCTGTTTTCCAGAGAAAATATTTTTTAAAAAAAGTATTGAGAGAAGAATAAGCACAAGAAACTGCTTATTTGCATATTGGCTACACAAAAATGGAGATCCTGTTGTGGAAGACACAGGTTCAAAACAGCCATAGATAACTTGGTGACAGTGTGAGAAAACAAGGACTCAGAAGGGTGGGGATCTGAGTTATCACAGAGCTGCTGGGATTCCTTCTGCTCTCGTATGACAAGACTTATATTCCAAAAATAAGATACATAAGACAAAAGATCAGTTTGACTGCTTGTTCTTCATTAGGCACTTCACCAGAAGATTGCAATGCAAAGGCAAATACTGCGTTGACAGAATTTTAAATTTAAAGCTGTTTGCCTAATATGTCTAAATTATCAGAAAACAGGTGAAGCCCTGATAGTGACATGCTTAAAAATGCTGAACAACTTGATATAAGGTTCATTCTTCCATGTATCGTATAAAAGAACAGCTATGAATTAGATATGTAGTGTGATGTACTCATTTGCTCTGCTGAAGAGAAGAGAGCAAAAAATATCATGCAGCCTAATGAAATGTTACATCAAAATTCTGACTCAAAGATAGGCATTGGTTGCCGCAAGAGGATATTCATATTTAAGGAACTCTAAACTCTTGTGTTACTTCCTAGCGGCCATTTGACATGCGCGATACCATGAAGTGATATAACAACCTGCTTTTTCCCGGATTCATCAAACCTCTCAATAGTGAGGTAGTGTCAGTCCATTTGACAGTGTAGTACTTGAGTGTCCAGAAGTAACCATTATGATAAATGATTTCAGAAAAGGCCAGAAGCAGCTCTTATATCTATGTGCTGATGTACAGTTTTCAAGAGAGAGAGCATACACCATGTTATCTGTATACTATCTTCAAGCTAACTGAAAAGTGAAATACGTCAGTATGTTTGAAATAAGAGTTCACAGATGACTAATCTGAAAGGAAAATATTTACTATAGACTTTCCTTCATTTAGTGTCTTCTGAATTATTGTTTTGAGCAAAGGTCTAGTAGAGCTCTACTAGACCTTTGCTCAAAACAGCAATTCAGAAGATGCCAAACGAATTTCTATATGGAAAGAGATGTGCTAAATATTGTTAGGTTATGGATGCCTAAGGCTAGAACATGAGTCCAGATGGCTGACGTTCAACAGATGCCACAGAACTACAGAACTTGCATAAATATGTGATGTCAGGTGTGGTAAATCAGAGTGACGTTTGTCTGTGCAAGTATAAAAACCTGAGTATTTTACCAAAAAAAGGAGAATTGAAGGTCCCAGTCTTTTACAGTTGTGTTAAAAGAAAAAAAAAGTCTACGTTCTATGTCTCTATCCCATCAGATAGCTATGGAATGTTTCTTGCAGGTACTTGGAAGATGTTTCAGACTATCTATTGTAAAATATTAAAGATAGTCTGTGTTATCTCTGATCTGATGGCTTTCTGAAAATTGATGTCAGAATAAGAAACATCCTGAAAAGGCTACACAGTCATATTCAGCTCTCAAAATACAATACAGCACTGCTGAAACATAGGGTTTCACAGTAATGTTTTCTTCAGAAGAGAACGATTGAAAATAAACATGCTTGTACCGTGAGAAAAGCCATGCTCTGGGTCCATGATTTGGGACCTACAGATTTATCAGATGAGTATGAAATAAAAAGCTAAATACCACATGTATTTGGTGCCACCACCTCCCAGAAATAGATGCTGCATATTTGTAATGAGAAACAATGGTCACTTGCAAAGGTGGTATCCTAAGAGGTCGGTCCTGTGGTCATATCAAGTCCACAGTGCACACAGACACATTTGGCAGGGAAGCAGCCAGCACTCTATCCAAATTCCATGAGGGAAAAATTACAAGAGGCTCTGAGAGCCTCAGGCAGAGAGCCAGAGCAGGTAGAAACAGCAGAGCCATAGGATGCATCACAACCAGAGCTAATAGACCGCTGACAACAGCAGCACTAATATGTGAAGGTGCCTCAGAGTAACTGAGTATCATTAAGTGAGTAATACTTTGCTCCTTTTTAGACAAACAAAACACAATTTTAGATTCTTTTAACTGAACAACCACCTCTATTAACATAACAGTAAAATTATTTGGAGAGCTTATGTTTGAGAGGCTCTGGTGGGATGCCTAACAGTGAGGAGTTGGATGCTGATTAACTTCAGCATCTATCCCTGCTGGAAAATTCCTAGGCTCCGATTATGGCATGACACACCTCGCTCACCACAAAACTCTATTTTAGGACCTTCACCAGATAATTTTTCAGTGTACTAGGTCTACACCTTGATTAAAATGAGATCACTACCTCCTTTTATGCTCTTACATTTTGTTCCTTGTGAAGTTTATGGTTTCATGTCTCAAAAATCCATCCATTTCCATGGCTGACAATCTTCTACAGGAAAGTCTCCATCTTCTCTAGAACTTCCTCCATCCATTTGAGACCCTGCTTTTTTCTTCTTTTGTTCGTCAGTCACCAAGAGGAAGAAATTATTTGCCTTTAGTGTCTATTGCTGATTCTAAACTAAATATTCTAAGTATTAAATGGGTGATGGGTGATGAAAAAATCTTACTATAAAGGCAATCCGATCAAAAATAGTTTTCTATACAGGTAGGATATCTGAAATACAGTTTTCAATGTCTTTATAAAACAGAGTGAAAATGCAGTTATATTGATATGACTAATATTTAATCTTCTCTCTAGAAAACGGGTTTCATCAGTGATGTTGGGTTTGTACTTCAGGCAGTAGCCACTACATTTGGAATCAATGACTACATATCTTGACTTTTGCCATTAGTTATAATAAAACAAATATGTATGGATTTTTTTTTTTACAGTGAACATTTTACAGGACATGAGTTCAACATATGTGCAGCTCCAGACTGCATGAGCATAATCCAAGCGTAAAACAGCACATTATCTCTGAAGTCTCATGTGTCCTTACTTTAAACTTTCCAGTTGGCTCTTGAAAAGTCTTTCTAAAAAAGAACTTTTGTATACAAATAATTGGAAGAAAAATGAGAATTCTTTGTTCTTACCTTGCCATAGTTAAAAAATATTTTTTAAAATACAGGAAATTATGAGTAGATGTGTAGATCCTCTGGTTTGACAAAAATTAAGACCCTTTGATGTTAATAAAAAAAGAATCACAGTTGTGGAGAAGTAGGCCCTCTAGCTGACAAAAAATTAAGTCTGAGTAGAACTTTTTAGAATTCAATTATTTTAATGAAAAAACATTTCAGGCTGTCATTTGAAAATTAAAAAACATGATTCCATCTTCAATCCCCATCTTTTACTTCTTTGTCCCCCCATTCCCCCACAAGAAAGCAGTTTTTCAGTGTTTGCTTTCCCTTTTTTAGAACTGTAGTTGGATGTAGTGAAGTTACATATTTTTAAGTCATGAACGTTTACGTTGCACACATTTATTGAATGGCTATTTGTTCTGCTTAGATTCTGTAACGATTTTTTCCAAGGTTGAATTCTCCTCCTTACTTTTCTGCTGTGTTTTAGTGTTAACTGAAGCAATTTATGAGAATATTATCTGAATATGTATGGCAAGTCAGACAGCTCCTAAGAGTGGGACAGCCAAGAAAGCTGTATAGAGAAGAGCCAGCATCCTTTATTTTTCTTGATGGAACCTTTTGTGATTCTATGATGCTTTCCCTACCTCTGAATATCTGAAGAATTTAGGATTTTGTCAGATGTCAAGTCTGCCCACTACATAGCAAGGAAAACAGACAACTGCTTGAAAAAATATGCCAAGAATGGCAAATGATCTGGTAAAGAATAAAAATGTAGTAATTTCTCCATAAATAGTTTAAAAAATTTCCATAAAACACTTCTGTGCAACTGTTTATATCATTAAGCAGGCGTGCATATGCGTGTACTTAAAACTGAGCTATCTAAAGTGGCAGTTATTAAAAGGTAGAGCCAGACTCTTCTCAAGCATGCAGAGCAAAACAGGCAACTCACAAGTTGAAGCAAGGGAAGTACTAACTACATATGAGGAAAGAAAATTCACAGTGAAGGTAGTTAAGCAGTGGAAATGGAGATTTTCTAAACCTGACTTGAAAAGGCCATGAGCAACATGATATAACTCTGAAGGTAACCTTTCTAGATGATCTCCTGAGGTCTCTTCCAACCTTTTCTATGACATATTTACATAGGCATACATACATAAGTGTGTGTATGCATATATGTATGTGTATTTTATAAAATATATATTACAACATGTTTTCTGCTGAAAATCCCAATAGGGAAGAGTAGTATCATCTGCCCGGAGTCTTTCAAAATGCTAACCTGAAGAACACTCTAAGGAAAAGAGATATCCAACCAAGAGATCAAATGCATGAAGAAGCTGTTGAGACACTTCAGATGAATGTCTACATGAGGAAAGGAAAACATCCTTTTGATTGCTTTCTCTCAGTAAATGCTGTTTATTAAGGAATCACATGAAAAATTTAAAAAATGTATAATTTTTTGTATTTATAGAAAAAGAAAAACAGATTTGGACAAAGTAGGGCCTAGAAAAACAGTCTGTCCTACCTCATAACCAAAATTGAAATTAAGTGATCTATCTTCTCCTTTTCGATCGCAGGCACTGAAGCATATTTAGCTGAATTATTCCGGAGTGTAAATGCAGCTCAGAATATTTTTAATCTGCATGTTAATACCCCAAAATGGATTTCCTTTCCTATTTAATCCATCCTTCCCAAATAAAAAAAAATCTTAGAAATGTTTTCAATTTCAACAGGTTGGAATCTTGTATTTTTGGCTTAAAACCATCCTTTACTGTTCAGAAGATCAAAGTTCTGCAATTCATACTGCGAACCTTTTTCTTCACTTATTTTTAATTGATCAGAAATTTTGCATTAGTTTGTTGAGAAGTGCTCTTGCTGAATCTCACATTTCTGCTACTGGGAGTACAACATTACTGCAAGAAAGTTTTGAAGAAAGCTTTTTGACTGGATGAAAGAATGATTATCTGTTTTGAAGTTGCCTTATTGAAACTTGCTACTCACGCAATCTTACTCCTAGAAGGAATAAACATACCATAATTCAAAAACATAGAAAAAGATGAATTTACAAGCGCTTAAGACTGACTCAAACAAAAGTTCCTGTATAATCTTACACACATGCTGATAGTGTATAATTCTGCACCTCTTACAAGAGTAATGCCTCATTACCTGGGTCATAACCTGGGTGAAGACCACCTGAATGATGCTAGATTCAAGCAACACAAAGGTGGAAAGAGGGAAATATTTAGTAATATAAATCACAACTAAGGCCATCTGTCCTGCAATTGTCAAGGCAGGAGACTGCCTCAGGCTCCTCCTGGGTTCTTCATCACTACCAGCTACCTGAATAGTAACAGCTGCTGCACTTTCTTTCATCTGTGGATAGTGAGGAGGCCGTATTCCAGCTTGTCAGATGATAGTGTGCCCACAGTGAGCCATATATTTTTTATCTTTTGAGTCAGGGTATTACAGTAACACACTTCACACAGGAATACATTCCTATATAGAGAAAAATTTCTGATGTTTTAACATTTAAATACAGTAGATGCACTTCAGCAAACCACTTTCTTTGATTAAATGCTGACTGTTCCTCAGTTATGAAATCAAATTTCAGGTCTTAGTTCTTGGTCCTCAAAGCTCTCAAGAGAGAGGATAAATTTAGCAATATAAATATTATCATCATAATAGGGCTGGAAGGTTACATGAAGAGATTATCTAATCCATCCTTCCTGCCAAAAGGCATAATCAACAAGGCCAGTGTCACCTCAGGTATATATTGGTCCAAGCTATTTTTAAATATCTCCAAAGGAGGAGTTTCCCAGACTATCCAGGCAATCTGTTCCAATGCTTCGCTAACTTTGATCACTATTAAAAAATTTCCTATTAGTAATCTAAATCTTCCGTTTTGCGGTTGAAACCCCTATTTCCTGTCCTATCCAACTTGAACGTGGAAAACAGATTTGTCCTTTCCTCCATGCAGCAGCCTTTTGCATAGTTGAAGATTTTCACGCCTTTCTATCTTAAATCTCTTCTTTGGGTTAAACAACCCTGCCCTATCAAGCCTTCTCATCAATCTCAGTGCTGTCTTTCAGACTCTTTTCAGTTGGTTCAAAACTGAACACAGTGATTCAACTAAGGCTTTACTTTAACTTCTGAATAGAGGAATTAAAAAGGCTGAAATAACAAAAAATACAGACAAAGAAAATTATCTTTGCTACTTAATTCTGATTGGATATTAGTAAAGTAATACTTTCAAAAGACAGATGAAAAGATGTTCTAAAAGTTGAGATACAAGGTAATGAGAACATGATCAAGCATGGAAGGACATATTAGACAAAACATACTGAAAGGCACTACAAAACATCTGGATCTGAAGTGTTTAATGAGAGGGCATGATCGGAGATGGCACAAATAGCTGTGATCCTAAGAAAGGCCACAGCTACAGTGATCCTCATCCACAGTGAAAGGGCAGTAGTAGGGGACCTGAAGTAACAAGAATAAATGATTAGGAGTCTGCTTTAGCCATGCTGAGTTTCAGGTGATATGTAGGTATCCATATAAAATATTAGAGTGAGAATTGTGACAGGAACGGAGAATTGGGCCAAGAGATCTGAGACTGGATTCTGAAACTTGCAAACATGGCCATAAATTCCATTCACCAGATATTTTTGCACATCCTGTCAATGGAGCTAGAAGAAAGAGGAATTTAGCTATATTCCCAAAAGTAACATGGCCTAATTCCTGTGGAGACCTATAAAAAGTACATGGCTGTCTTTGTCCAGGGCACTCTATGGACTCAACCTTCCCTCCCTCCCTTAAAAGTCATCCTGAGAAGTTAATTTTCACTGTGAGCTTCTTCAGGTTTCAGTTTTACTGGGGAGTAAAGATGATGGTGATCATTTAAAATATGGTAGTCTTATCTTCCTGAAAGATCTGACAGGTCAGAGATGNACCAAAAAAAAAATCCTCCCCTTTAATAAGGTCTCTTTTATATACAGAAAGCTGAATCTGTTAGCTGTATGTTCAATATAGTATCCATTGGCTCTTATTCCTCTACATGCATTTAAATCATGTAGTACAGAAGATTTTTCTGTAAGCAGTAAATAAACCCAAATATGCGCTCTTAATTCTGAAGATTGTGGAGAAGTCTTCCAGATGTGAATGGAGCCATAGCTGAAACAGCGGTGTCCATTCAAACCTTAAGCCTACTTCGAACAGTGACTCAGGGGTATGAACTTTCTTATCCCCTATTAATAATGACACTTCATTGCCACTGTTATCTGTTTAATCAATTCAGCCAAAAAGCAAAAGCAATAGAGAAAAGGTGGAGAGTTGAGAGAGAAAATATGGAGAAGCGGGAATTAGGAACTGTTTCAGAAAAGAAGGGGAAGGGAGGAAACAGAGCAAGAGGAAGGTAATGCAGAAGAAGAGGAAGCAAGTGGTAGAAATAGTAGTGTCTTTAAGGAGTCTTTTTAAATTGAATTGTACTGAGTATACGAAACACCTGTTTGTATAGACTCAAAAAATTAGGGACCTAAGCCCAAAGGAAATCTGTTTTTACTACAATAATTTAAAAAGTAGTCACATACATTGTGAAGAAATCTTTTTTAAAATGAAGTAAGTTAAATTGCACTGACAGAACATTTCAGATGTGTAATATTAATGAAAAATAATTCTTTTCTAGAATGAGTGTTCATATGGGGGGCAAGTCTAGTTCATTCATCAGCTCTTAGCATTTTGGCAGTGTTATTGAAAACACTTGGGAGTGATAATCTCTGTCTTTTAACAACCTATGTCTTCTCAGAGATTTCCCTCTGAGAAGGTAAGACCAGGCCAAGCAGGGATTGTATTTCTGCCTAGGTAGTTGTGAATCCTCCAGGATGTCTTCCATTTAGGAATCTTTTGACCTGGAGAGGAATATACTGTAGGGTAACAGATCTTGAGGAAATTTTCTTCCATTAATTTGCATAAATCATCTCCCTTCTCCCCTGCCCCCTCCTTCCTTTTTGGAATTTGTAGTAGCATAACAGATTTCCACAGGTCAGTTGAGCAATATATGAAAAAAAAAAAATGCTTATTTTGTTTGATTTGTTTCTGCAATTAGTAATCTCATGATGCCTCCTTGCTTGTCTGAGGAGCAATTTCCTTACCCATCCTCCTTGTTTCACTAATTATTTTATAGGTCATGATTCTGTACGTCATCAGCTACCTCTCTCTGGATTCCGTACTTGAAATCTCTTAATTTGGATTAAGGAATCCAAATCTTTTTAGTGACTCCTAATAGGGAGTTTTCTGTGCACCTTTACTGTCCTCCCCTGTAGCTTAACAATCTTATTGTATACTTCTGAGGGGAGTGGGCTAGAAATATAAACTGTGTTTGAGTTCTTGAGTAGTCTACATAACTCAGTCAAAATGTTTTGTTTTGTCTTCCATTCCTTTCACCATAACTCTTAAAATTTGTTTGCTTTTCTAAGCACTTCAGTGCATTGGCCTATTTTTCAGAAAACTAATTGCAGGAAATCCAGAATTTTCTGAGTAGTAACATACAGTTTAGAGCTCATTGGTGTCTATGAACAGGATTCTTTTCCCTTGTACATTACTTTGCATTTACCAACATTGATGTTGTCTGCCATTTTATCTCCCAGTCACCCAGTATCATGACATTGTCCTGCAGTGTTGTCACCTAATTATATTTCAAGAGACAAATTATGTCTTGCACTTTAAGTTCACAGCTATCCAGAGACTTACCAAATCTATTTTTTAGTATAGTTTCTACCATTTTATCCAGTAGGGAAATCTGGCTTTCTAGTCTGAAGTTCCACAGTTCAGTCTGAGAACCTTTCTATGAACAGAAACTTTATTTGCCACTACCCATCCTACCAAGGACATTTTATGTTTTAACTGAATAACTTACTGCAGTGCATCTTTTTCATATTTTAGTCCCTTTGAAACTCCTAGGTGAGCACCATCTGGTCCTTGCAATTTGCTACAACTCATGTTATTGATTTGTTCTTCATAAAAATGTAAGAATGACGGCACTGCGTCAGACCAAAGGTCTATCTACCTCAGTATCATTCTTGGCCAACACCAGATGTCTAGGGAAGATTATAAGAAGGAAAGGTGTTATGATAGTTCCTCTCAATTCTTTCCTGGCCTTCAGCCGTTTGTGGTTCAGAGACTGCTGGAGCTCAAATTGTCTGTTAATTTTGAAACTCGTAATGAATTTTTGTTCTGCAAACCTTATAATAGTTGAAGAGAAGGCTGGACTGACTGTTCACTGCAAGACCCCATGGCAAATAGTACCATACAGTAACTACACCTGTGCACAAAGAACTAGATCCTTTTGTTTTGTTTCATGCTTTTACTTCTTGCGAGGAGACTTATTCTCTTTTCGGCATCTTCAGTGAGTTTACAGACATTTATTAAGTTCATAGAGTTCCATCTTATCCATACTTGATTATCATTTTTCCAAGCGGAAACACTGTAGCTTTTTAGTTGTTCCTTGCATGGAATTCTTTCCATATACTTACACAACCTTACTGACTATCTACCTCTGAACTTTGTGTTGGGTGGTTTTTGTGGGCTGCAAGCAATCTCCAAGCTACCTGCAAGTATTATACCTTTCCAAATGCACCTTCTACTTTGTTTTTAATATACTGTCACATTAGGTAATTTCCCTATTTGAAATTAAGTCACACCTTCCCTCACCCCTTCTCCCACCAGTGGATGAATATGTGATTACAGTCTCACAGCTACTGCAGAGTAGTTTTTTGGTAGCAAAATTTTGAATGGTACCCTAGTCAGTGCTGGGAGTAAGGCAGGCACTAGCTGTTTTGTCTTGGATTTGTTAACTAGCTGCTCCAAAGAGGTGCTTTCACTATGTCTGGATGAGATACTGGAGTGTCAACTCTGTCATGTCCTAACCTGATATTTAGCCAGGCTGTCTGTGACTGAAGTCTGCTATCCTTCTTGAGTTTTCTTCTGCTGCAGCCTTTCTGGTTTACCCTTCTGTCTTCCCAGTCACTGTGACTGTCATTATTTGGAGAGGAATGGGGAAATCATTAACATAACCCTAGTATTATCCACTTTCTATTTATTCAATCATAGGGACTGAACACTACTGATTGATAGAGTTACCTTATGCCCTTTCTCATTTGACCCTGTTTATACTACAGTGCCCCCAGTACAGCTAAATGCTTGAACAACTTGTACCTTGTAATTATGGCCTTGTTACTTGTATTCCTTACATCGTACTTGTAATACGGCTCTTGAGCCAGTATCTTCATTTAAAAACAGGCATTCTGGTAGAACAGTCTGGCTTTTGGGAACCATCTATGCATTTGGCCCCGGTGGAGTGACTTTGCGGGGCTCTGTTGAACTAGATTGAAAACTAGGTTTGCTGCAGCCAGGCTAAATATCATATGACATAGGTATTATGCTTTTTCACCTGTCCTTCCCTAGCTTTTTAGATGCATGATTTGCCAACTATGAGGGTAGCTAATAACACTAATCAGGAACTGACTCCCTGAGAAACAGACTGCGCTTGAGAACAGTTACCTGTTCAGTCAGTGCCACTCCTATTTTACTTACTGGTATTTCTGGGAAAATGCACCTCAAAGAAGAAAGAAAGCTTTTCTGCCTGTCTCTGGAAGATAATGAGTTCGTCCAATTGCTCTCTACAGGCAACGTCTATCCTCTCTTCCTCCAGCGAAGGTCAAGATTTTGTTGACCATACATTTTGTCAAGCTGAGAAAGAAAGGGAGGAGAAAGTTAAGTCATCAGCACGTCCAAACAGAGGTTAGGGATAGTCCATAGTAGTCCATAAGAGCTCTCATGGAAAATTATGCAAACCCCATGCCTGCAAACATAGGTAAAAAAAGACTAGTTTAGTTTTGAATTAGTAGTTCTTACTCAGCAACCATATGAAAACAAGACATTCATCTTGGATCACATCCCTTTTGAATAATCAAAAAACGAATGGGAAAAAGTATTCAGGATAGAGAAACTAACAGGACAAACAGTGCCTGAAAACTGGTGTGAAAAAGCTAACTTAAGTAATTTAGAAAAAGAAAGAATGAAGACGGACACTGACTAGTGAATTGTTTAATGAAGATGGATTGTTTGGTGCTTTTAATTTAGTCTCATAATGTGAGAACAAGAAGACACTCAATTACACTGAGTGTTAGCAAACTTAGAAGTGATAAAAGGAAATAATTCTTTATGCTGTGAATAGTAAATCTTTGGAATCCAAATGCTCTAACATTCAGTTACCTGAGCAATTTAGATTGATTTGAACTGGCCCTTACTGAATGAGAATAAGCATAGCTTTGGTTGCTGTTTTGAAAGGGGAGCATAGTGAAAGAGCATCACTGTATCTAGCATTCCTTTCAGGGCGTTAAAGTGTATTTGTAATTTGATTTCAAGAGCATGTTCTGTCTAGGACAACATTATATAATGGACTGAAGTGCTGGACTTTCACAAAAGGTTCTGACAGCTTTTGGTGTTATATGGTCTCTCAAAGAGCAGCTATGGTATGCTGCTTAAGTCCTCATCAACAGTGGTAGATTCATTCTCTTGTGCTAACCAGAGATTTGGAGGCAACATACTACTTTTCTTGTGAGGACTGTAATAAAATCCTTTGGGCAATTGAGCTTACTACTATAACTAAGTCTTAGATAAACACTATCACTTGTTTAAGGCACACAGAATTAATCTTTCTTGCCTTATTGGCATTAAGTTTGATGACATCGCTCCTCATATTGAGGAATTATAATAACTCTCCTTCACTGGACAGTTAGTTTATCTGCATAGTGTAAGTATCTGAGAAGCGTACTTAGTGGAAAAAGCTGCAAGTGGATTAAAGTGAAGAAACTGAGATGAATGTTTACAGCTGCCAAGGGCAAACTTCAGACATTAAGGCTTTCAGGTAAGTTTACACAATTGGAGTGATGATTAGGTATTCTCAGGATTAGCTTCAACAGTCTGTTTCGGTCATTGACATAGTACAACAGACATTGCAGTGTTAAGATCCTGCTGTTAATGAGAAATGCCCTCTCTAGGGCCCGCCAGCAGTCCATCTAGCCCAGTCTTATGTCAGGGGCAGGTCAGAGGATGCTATTTAAGCAGAGTGCATAAGCCTGGCCAACTTGCAAGCCATTACTCCCATACGCCCCCAACTTCTACAGCTACTATGTTAGGAGCATTGCAAGTTAGATCTTAACATGTTTTTATTATTCATCTGTGAGCCTGTTGTTTATGAATTTGTCTGGTCCTTTTTTCTTCAGATCTATCTGCTACTACAGCCTCCTGGGGCAGCAAGTTCTAGATATTCTCCAGCCACTGGTTAAACTAGTATTTTATTTTGAATCCATCCTGTACTAGCTTGGTGCCACCTTACTCACTGCCACAGCATTTGTGTATTGCTAAGTCTGGTGAACAACAGCTCTGCTTTTCCGTTTTTCTGCCCCTTTGAATTTGTAACCCCTGGTCATATCCTTTCCTTAGCCTTCTCTCCAGAAGGAATGCTAATCTGTCCTTATGAAGTAGCTACTCCATCTCCTCCATCATTTATTTTTTCTTCTCTGTATGCACATTCTCTGTATCCACTACACCCTTCTGAGCTGCAGAGACAAAGGAAGCACAGGCTACTGGGCTGTAGCCATGCCAGATGTGGCCATTGCCACAGAAATGGGCTTAACAATCCTATGACTTCTGCAGTTGTAACCGCTAGTTTGGAGCACATCCTAGTTCACCACTCACAAGAAGTCAGCAGCCTAGGAGCACAAACCCATCAATTATCCTCCTACTCAGATTCTAAAATGCCTTACACGGGGCTTGTCATTTGCTGCAAGTCAAACTTCAACTGTAGAGACCCCTGTGACTTTTTAAGTTTCCACTGCTGACAGTTTGGTTCTGTTACAATGGAGATGCAGCCACGTCTTTCTAATATAGGCTCTTTATTTGCCATACATGGAGATTATGGGTCCCTGCCTGCCCCTCAGACCATGCAGGATTTCAGAGAATGCTACCATGCAGGTCAGGGACTTTAGTCCCCTACCTAGCAGCCTGAATTCAGCTTTCAGAGTTTGCCTCCTACATTTCCCCCCTGTGATTGGACCAATGTGAACCAAGCTTCTCCCCTGCATCCTTAAGCAGCTTAAGTATTTGTCATGGTTTGGGCTGGACTGGCCACTGAGGTGAACAACAGATGCTCTCTGCCACCTCTCTCTCCAAGGAAATGAGGGAGAGACAGAAAGAGACTTATGAGTTTACAAGAAACTAAACTACTTTAATGAAATATTAATAATAAAATACAAATAAAATAATGAAATATATCCAATGTATATAAAACCAGTATCGAGCTCCCAGAATGACGATCATGTCACCGGCAGGCACTGGGAAAGTCCTAGACTGGACTCAGCAACAGACGGGAACTGGATTACGGGTCTGGATTCAGGAACGCACGGATCGGGATCAAAGGCAGACTAACAGACAGAGTCCTCCTTGGACGCCAGCCACTGAAGAAAGAGGGCTGACCCTTTGATCCTTCAGCTTTTATACTGAGCATGAGGCCGATGGGATGGAATACCCTGCTGGTCAGTTTTGGGTCACCTGTCCTGTCCGCTCCTCCCCACAGGTGTGACCCCTCTACGCTTTTCTGCTTCCGACCCTCCAATGGAGTAAATAACAAAGTTGGCTGCCCTTGGGTGTAATAGCAATAAGTATAAGCAAGAGCCTCTCTGCATCCCATTCCTTGGCATCAGCTATAAACATGGATCTTATCTCTCTGAGAGTGAACAGTGTCTCCACAGTATGCTGTTAATTTCAGAGAGTTCATTTAGTCAGAAGAGGTTTAGCTGCAAAGTAAAATTACCAAACAGAAAATTGGTTCTGTTTTGCCTCAGACCAGGACAGTATTTTAATCCACTTGATTTAAAATATAGTAAAATGGCCTCAGATTTGGAAGATTCCCTTCAGTTTTGGGAAAGCTACTCACAAAGATAGACACTATTACAGTCATGCACTTGTACGTGAATGTGGTGGGAGGGGTTCTGTGATGGGTTATAGAGGATTTTGATGTTAAGGAATATGTTGGCTGAGGTTGCCTTCAGAACGTAGTTACCTGAAGGGGAACTGTGAAAATAAATACTTAATAAACATTTCATATGCACTACATTCTTCCTTAGTCTCTGAGGAAAAAATGTTCAAACGGTCTGCAATGTTAAGGACAGGAGTGGCGGGAACAGATCTTCAGCTTGTCTGTGGAGATAGGCTCAAAGGCTCTACAGTATTCCCACTGTAGCATAGGATGTTTCAATGTTCATCTCCCTCACAGTTCTGCTTCGTAGCATTTATCCAACTCTCTGGTTCCACGGTCACCCTTTCATGGCAATTCTCTAAGGAATTTCTGTAGCACCTTTCTTTTACTCGCAGAGTCGCAGATCTCTCCATGAGCATCACTGGACAATTTTTTGCTCTGGTTGCCCTTTCTGCTACCTACCCCTTTGCACTGCTGGGGCCAGCACTCAGGTTGTTAGTACAAATTAGTAATTTTTTTTCCCCGAGCTGCACACTTTTGCATGCATTGACATAATTAACATACACAAATCATAATTAGCATGTTGGAGTGACCTCTTGGGCAGATATCTTCCCAGCTTTGAACAAGCGGGAAATATGCATAGCCATTTTTGGAAATCCTGCCACGCATCGGATGCTGACACTCCTGCGTGCACCCTGAGGTGCCCAGAACTGTCAGCGCCCTGTGCTCAGGGTATTAATTGGCCAGCCAACAGCACAACAGCCAATCAAACAGCTTAAGTAACAAAGGCAGCATTGTCTATTTACTCTGATTATCTTACTTTTGCCTAATGAAGCTGCTTTAAGGTTTCTCTCCTGGCAAGCATCCAAAATGCTTTTATCTGCCTGCATGCAGTGGGCTGTCAAGCTGAGAGAAAAAGCCTCCTTTGTGTGCGCAGACTGTCTTTTTTTTAAAGGAGGAGCTGCAGAGAAAAGGGTGGATATCTTTGCGGGTGCCTTGACTTTCATATGTTGAAGGAGGCCTGTAAGGGTGTCTTTTTCATAAATGTTCTGATTTTTTTTAACTTTGATCCTAATGAATGGAATGTGTGTTGAGAGTGCATCGGGCATGCAGATTCATCGCCATGTGGCTCCTCCGTTTTGGTTAATTTCTCTGTCACTAGTGATATTACCAGGCCGTTGGTTATTTGCTTATGTACCCTAGATCTGCATCTGCTGGATGTCTTCCCCTGCCCCCATCCTTCTCAAAAAGAAGAGAAAGATTTTAATGCAGTTCTTACAGAAGAAATTTCTGAAGGGAGAAAGAAAAAAAAATCAAGAAATTAACCTGAGGTGAACTTCAAATTGTACATTGCTTCAACTCCCAGTACAATATCCAACATAGGGATACAATTCTGTAAGGAAAATGGTGAGAAGGACTGGGGAGAAGGTATAAGCAGCATAAGAGCAACCACAGGTCTATGTTCTCAGGATCCAAAGTGTTAGAAGTTTGTGTACTACTTTCTCAACTTTCAGTCCCAATTAAAGCCTGCTTTTGATTCACAGCAAAATTTTTCTTCAATTCTAGAGTGATTCAAAACACTTTAAACAAAACTCACTCCTAAAAGTTTTCGCAGGTCTCTTGTATTAAAAATCAGAAGATTATATATTGGGAATTTTTTTTCCAATTATTTTATAACTGTTTACACTCTTGTTTGCACATGATCTTACTTTTTTTTAAGAAATTCCTTGCATAATCAAGTGATAACAACTGTAGTAATTATAGGTTATGCAAATAAAATTGTGCTGGAATGAGTCCATTCTGGCTTCACCCAGGTATGCCATTTTCACTGCTGTATGTCAGAGTACTTCAGTAGCCTCCAGTTTGGATTTGCAAAAATACTGTTTTTTCACTGTTTTTTTTCCTCATGTTTACATAAGCATTTATAAAACAGGGCTGCCTGGCTTCATAGTTTCCATAGAAATGCAGCCTTTTAGGGGAAAAAGTAAAACTGGTGGTAGGTATTTAATAAATGAAACCATAAACTCATCCTGATAGTGTAGTAGCTGCGGTTTGACTCGTTCATCATTGCTTCTAATTAATAAGCAAATACCTTTTCTCCCAGGTGTTAAGCACATCTCTGTGTTGCGTCAGACTATTCAAGATTTCAGCAATTGTCTTTTCTTCTTGTTTAGAAGCTAACTTTCCCCCCCAAACTGAAACTTATCAAATTTGTTTAGGATTGTTTCCTAAACAGCTGTTGGGGTGCTGCTTGGGTGCCTCTGCTCATCATCAGCGAGGATGGGGCGGCCCACGGCTGTGCTGGGGCTGAGCTGCCCCTGAGCCCTGGCAGCCAGATGCCGGGAGGGATGTGCTAAGGGCCCTGGCACCCAAGTCCTTAAAAGAAATGCACTAACCTGGAGAAAATGCAGGGCATTAAAAGAACTGAGATCAAATTGGGGGAAGGTGGTAGTGACTTGTTCTCTGCTCTTTCGTATTCAGGATGGTTCTGTTGTTTTTACAGTCATGACACCTGAATTTACAGATATTTGTGAGTGATTTGGGAGGAGCCCAGGGACAGAGTAAGTGAAGTATGAGGCATGCTCCAGGGGAACCAGCACGGGGAGCAGCATGGCGCTAGGTCATGTCTCTGTCAGCCACCTCATAAAAGCAACTACTTGTTTTTCCAGCGGCAGAGGAGAGTGAGATGCACCTGAGAACTTGAAGGAGGAGACAGAGAGCACAGTGATTACAACTGTTCTTACGCTGAAGTCACCATTTACCTCTATTAATCCAGGGAGGCTACGAGGGTGACTGAGTTAAAGAGGAAGGAAGTGAGGTGCTAGCGGGTGCACTGGAAATCTAGTTCCATCCAATCAACACTTTCCCTTTGGAGAGCCTTGATCAATGCCAAATCATCCCCATATAAAATCCTTTAACATACAACCTTCTTAACTTAGAAACTCACATTTTTTCCCTATCTAGTCCTTTTAATTTAATTCCTCTTGTACTGCGATGTATTTCTATTATAAGTTCTTAAGTAAGAACTTTTTATGTGTCTGTCTTGGTAGTGCTTACTGCTACTAGTAATAATTAAGATAATGTTATTATCATTATTTTATTATTATAGAGACAGTGTTTTCTCTCATGACAGAATTTGACACTAACCATTCAAAACTAGATGAATGAAGAATCTATTTTTTTCTAACAACAATAAAAGGTAATTTTTCATTAATATGCCGAACAGTTTGCATTTTTACTACAATACTTACTTACCTAACCTTCCAAAAGTTACAATTTTAGGAACCACGGTATCACATAGTGTTAGATCAGTTTGCTGGCTTTTATAAAACAGGTAACGAGTACTCTGAGTAGTCAGTGTAAAGTGATTGTAATTATCTTGTGGCTTTAAGAAGTGTTCAGCCACCATAAAAAACGTATTTCAGTTTATGAAAGACGTACCATATATGTCAAATTGTGTTTAGTGTGTGCCTATTCTAAGATACCAAAGGAGCTGAAGTAGGTTCATAATGGATGCCATTGTTTGCTTTAGGTAAAACAAATACATTTTTTTGATCCTGTGTGTATGAACAGAAAATACTGTGTGACAAATCCATAGATAAAAGACATATGCAGCTGTTTCACAGTATCTCAAGCATGGTGCAGTGCAAATAACTAATCAATTTTCTTTTAGGTCAGTAACAAGTCATGTATTAATGAGTAAAACCTGTTTCACAGTTACGTGCCATATGAAAATTTATCCTCTGGAAACATAACGTGGTTGCTGGACAACATGCAATCTTTCTGTAGCAGTCAGTGTTCTATTTCCAGTATCATGTTAAGCTATTGATAACCAGCCCAAACACTCAAATATCTTAGGTCATTAAGTCAACAAAACCTTTTACAGAAACTCTGTTACTTTATTGATTATAAAGCAGAATTCAGAAGATTTCCTTGTACTTCTTATGCAATGATAAAACAAAAGGGGAAAGGAACAGCAGAAGCAAACCGAGCTCCCCCAATTTATGAGAAGAATATAATATACTTTTTATTTCTGCATACCTGTTACTGAAAAGTCACTGTTAAGTTCTGCATCACATTGGAACGTTCCCTACAGTGAAACAGGTAGATTACTGCTCAATATATTCAAAATCTACTTAGAAAAGCTTGACATTTTTTGTATTTTGCCTCACTTTCAATATTATAGTATCTTTACCCAAATATATGTTAAGTAGGAATTTTCATTTGGGGAGGGCTTATTTCACTATGAAATTATTTTAGGAGTTTGTACCTGCCCTGCATGGATCTTTAAAAAGTAAGAAATGTTTTTTATTATTGTCTACATAAAAATGTTAATACATTTTTCTGCCTGTGCAGAGTCAACATAAGTATTCTTAATCACAATAAGTCATCATCTCTGTGTATGTGTGGGCATGTGAGTGTGAGTTTAGGTCTTAGATTTGCTAGAGAAAAATGTGAAAGGTAGTTGGGACTATCTATGTCTACAGTAGCAAGTAGTGTGGGCCAGTAGAAGCAAGAACTTGGTGTTCATGCCCACGCAACATGTATTTCAATGAGGGGATAAGCTCTAGGCTGTCCTGTAGACTGCAGCCCATTTGCAGCTGGCATGCCTTGGGTATACGCCCTCTTGTTTAGTTTCACCTAAAAGGATTTCACTTCATGTGCTCCATGGCAGCTCCATGATGCAAATCAAAGTACAGTAAATAGGAGCAACTTGCAACTCAAAAATGCTCTCCTGGTACAAATTAAAACACAAATGTAGGCAAATGTTCTGTATCTCAAAAGCCATGAAACGAAAGGAAACAGCTTTGAAAAGACAACAATATGACCGAAGAAATGGCAGGTCTAAAGAAAAAGTACACCTATTACAGATATCTGTGTACGAAACCAACGGAAGAAAATGAAGGCTGAAACCTAACCAGAACCTATGAGTTGTAGAAAAATAGAAGCAAACGGACATCTGTTGATACTACAGCTAAGGGACATTAGTGTCTTCTTCAGAATATCGAGGAACAAATGGAGTTAAAAAGCAACATTCACTGGTTTCTACATGAAGAAGGTCTGTCAATCAAAATACTGAAAAAGTACAAATATTCACCAAAGAAAACTGTGCAGGGGCAAAAGGCAACATGGATGTAGCACACTTCATTCCAAAAACGTCTAAGGAAAATATGTAAAAAACAGCCTATATACAAGCTTGTACACGTAGGAAGATTTGCGAAAAGACATAGTGTGCAGAACCATCTGCTGCTGAAACAGTGGATTTACAAACTGAAATTCTCATGAGTCGCATTGGACAAGAGCCCCTTTTCTTCTTCCCACATACTTTTCATTGCAGTTACATGTGTAGCTGCATGATATATGAGGGAAAGAATAATAAAAGAAGCAGGGAGCAAAGCAACTCTACACAGATGTCTTCTCATTGCCCCTCCCCCTGATTACTCCAAGTTCTGCTTAGATATTAGAATATCTATGAATTCATTGGCAAGAATCTGTGCCATCTAATGAAAACTGACTCACCAAAGGAATAACTTATTTCTTGATATTTGAATGGGAAATTCCCTCACAGCAGTACATTTGTTACCATGTAAACATAATGCAATAAATAACACAGCTAACGCAGTCCACTTTGTATTTCTTGAGCAATGTGTTTACTGTAATTCACTTGAACACATATAAATCTGTACTAATAGTTTTTTACTAGGTGCTATGCTTGACTCAGTAGGTGTTAACTTTGATTTAGTAGATTAAATATCTGATTCAGCAGGTAATTCACATGTTTCAACAGGTTGTATAGCTGACTCAACCTGGGAAGTATCTGGCAGTGTTTATTTTTTCCAAATACATTTATCCATTTTAAGATGAACTTTGTCCAGTTCTCCATATGGCACATTAATTTAAGTGCAAGTTAAACATTTTACTGGGAATGTATATTATAAAGTGTTAATTTAAATTTATTTATACAGCCCTTCTGAATTTTAAGCAGAAGACCATTCCCTTGTGAAAAGTTTTGTTTCTGAATATTATCCTTCTATTAATATTAGGTTTTGTTCAATTATCATCCTGAAATCTCAGAAACAAAAAAAGATATTTTTTTGAGATATTTCATACTAAAAGGATGACAAAAAATAGAAGGAGAATAGGAGAAAGGTTAAGGTTTCAGAATATGATGGTTCACCTTTGACAAATGGATATTTTTTTTTTTCTTGTGTGTTTTTAATCCTTTTAGGTCTTACAGTATACACAGCAGAAATTAATTTGAAAGAAACCTTGAAACTAGAGCAGACACAGGAGATCTGGCATGGAAAAAATAAGTAGCAGAAAGAATAAAAGGAGAAATCAAGGAGTGATATGGTTAGCACTGTCTCAATAGCTGGGGACAATATACTTCTGAATTAAATGTATTGGTAAGTTAAGATCGGAGCAAGTGTATCAATGAATGGGAAATACAGATGAATACAGAGAGGAACCATAGCGTTTCATACTGATTTGTGTCACGGCTAACAAACGGCAGATCCTTTAGGAAGTGCCCACAGACATCCAAGGAAGAGAAGTCGTTGCACTATCTGTCATGCTACCATCTAGTGGTTCCTACTAAGATTACCACTATGCACAAAAGTGAATGAAATCTTGGCTAGTGGAACGCGTTAGTTCTGAATCTTTTCTGAACTTTTAGCAATAGATTTAGCTGGATTTTAACTGTTAAAATCGTGAACTCAGGCAAGCAGGAGTTGATGAGTGGGATCCTAAATACACAAGCCAAGCTCCATCATAGTTAGATACATATCTATTTTAACACTCATTAAGTGCTCAATCTTCTGTACCTGTTTTTCCTTTTGCACGTTAGACTGCTGATGGCAAGACCTAAACCTGTAATGAAAATCATAGGGTGTTATTTCATTTGACTTCTTAGAGTTTTCGCTGAAAGTTACCATTTCATGCAACTTGAGTATCCCATGGTGGCAAATATTTCTTTGTTTAATTGGACTTCTGTTTTTTCTCACTTAAAATGATAATTGTAATCCATCATTTCAGGTGGATAATCTTGCTTTATTTTGCTAATCTTGCTTTATTTTGATTTTTGTTATGTATATAATGTTTTCTAGGCATAAGTGAAAGTTGAACAGTTCTGGAAAATGCCAGGCACAGAATAGGGAGCTACAAAATAATAAATAGATAAGCCAAAGGAAGAATCATTGTTGAACTATTGTAAATGTGTAATAAATTTTTAGCCTTCCAAGCTTATCTTAACGTATTCTAACTTTGCATTTCATGGTCATTGTACTGAGTACTGGCTGTACGGACTATATTTGTATTTACATCTGTGTGGACTGATAGAATAAATATGTGATTTTTGCATCTCCATCCTTAATTTTTGTAAAATGTAGAAATTAGGATCTGCTAGACAAGGTGATTTCATTTATTAAAATTTATTTTGGATGTTTCTTGCAGTATACTTTGAAATAACGGTGCTAAATAACTGTAAATATGAAGTTGATGTACTGTGATGTTGATGTACTATGCTCTTGAACTATGCTGGAATGGGCTAAATTTTACCTTTGCAATGCATGACTTCATAATGTATGACTAAAGGTATTAGAGGTAAAGAAAGCATGAATATCAATCTGTTTCTGTACTCAAAATGACCCCTAGTTTTATTAGTAATGGAATCTAAGTGACATCATCTTTTGACAGTCATGATCTTTAACCCAGTTTGATCTAAACCAGACTCCTTTGGAATGATATCATTAAGGTAAATCCCTGAAAGGAGAGCAAACCATTTTAGTATAAACCATTTAAGGGTATTAAGTTACTGGGAATAATTTCACTAATTTTTTTTTCTTATAAAGGACAAACAATTTCAAGATTGCAGGTTAATATCAAGACACAACTGTACTTCCAAATTTTTTACAGTTGAATTAGGTTTAAGCTTCTTGAATACATTATAAATCTTCACATCTTTTAAAACACAATTCAGAAGTGATAGTTGATTATTTTTTAAGTGAACATTACAGTACAAACTATATTGTTATACCTTATTCTATTAAATAACATTGCACTGACATAAAACCAGAAAAGAATTGCAACTATTTTATGGAAGGAATCTTATCCTTTCCACCCTATCCACTCCCAACCCATCCTATGAATTCATGATTCTTTTCAAGAACTGACCATGCTGGGATTGTTCTTCTTTTCTGCCAGATATTGACTAAGGGTTTTAATGAATTAACCAAGGTCTTTTGTTTATGATGTATCACGCAGGATTATTTAAAAAATAAAATATTGATACTAAATGAAGAATAACAAAGTTTTGATTGGACATCAAAAAGATAAGTTCATATTGTCCGAATTACCCACTGAGAGAAGAAAAGTTGTGAGCAAAAGATGTGTGATTTGCCTCTGTGTCTGATGCAAATTTTTGCACTTAAGCTTTTCCATTTTGAAAAGCCCTTAAATCATTGAATGAAAATGAAAATAGCAACTAAAGCTCTCCCAATAACAAAAATGCACAAATATACATTGAAGAGCTTTGCTATTACCATGATGAACATTATCTTTCAGTCAGTTGATTAGTTTTGTCAATATTTTTCCCTGAAAGCAAATTGTGTACAGACAGTGTTATAGTGGTACTATCTTGAGCTTAATCCTGATATTTTTGGTAGCATTACTTTTGTTTTTATCTTCCAGCCAGGTGTTTCCAATAGTTTTGACTGTAAGATAACCCAATAGCTGGTGATTAATGTAGCCATCGTAAAGAATATAAACAATCCCGGAAAGAGAACTCAAAGTTCAAATATGGATGCTAAGAGTAATTGCTTTTAACAAGTGCGAGGAAGAAGTGAGAGGAAACCTGGTATTGAATTTTGTGTTGCCAAAGAGAAACTGACCAACGATAACAGAAGCATCAGAAACACAGAGTGCGGAGAGGTAGCACTTTGCACAGGAAGTATCATGAAACAGCCCATGTCAGCCCAGTAGTAATTGGGCCTTTGAAGTTTCAAATGTGAGAAGAGATGAACATTCATCTTTAAAGTGTGCCGAGTCTCAGGGATTGCTTTTGGTTAAAGTAGGAATGTGCAGTTATTTGAAACCTGACCCTGAGGTCTCTAAAAAGTTTGGCTTAGGTTGTGCTAGAACTGACCTTGTAAATTTAGACAGCTGCTAGACTACTGCTAGGAGCAAATTATTACAGCAATTGTGATTTTCATGACTAGCATAAAAGCAAAGGGCACCTATTTAAGACCTGTGGGGTCAACTTTCACATTTACTACATTGCGGGGAAGTAGAAGCGGTGAAATCTCGCGAGAATAAGGTACCGTGAAGAACTTTGAGATTCTGCATAAAGCTAGAGGAAAAAGAAAAAACCCACCTAAGTATAGGAGGATAGTTCTTTCAAGACGACTTATTCTGGTGTAAAAAATATTACTTAATAATATTTTATTTTAAAAAAATTCTCATTTACAAACAAGTATTTAGAGAGAATGTGCCAAATATTAAAAAAATATAGCAAATTTTGAAATTATAACAGATTGTTTTACTTGATTGTTTTGTTAATGTTTCTAAAGTAAGATACAGTTCAGTTACACAGTGAATCCTTTAGAAGAGCAAAATGTGTTTATCAAAATTCAGTTGATTTTCTCTCTGAGTTTGTTATAGCTGAAGACTGAATATAAGCCTAAGGTCCAAATCTAGATGTGATTTTGTGGTCACTTTGTTTTATGCCATGTCCATTGGCCATCATCCATCAGAGACTGAAATCACATATGCAAATTCATTATTTGAACTTTGAAATGGTTGTGATTTGATCTACTTTTTTAAGTTGTTTGGGTGATCTGAATCCAGGGGGCTTATTCACATGAAGACACAAAGTTGAGAATTATTTCTTTAGGAAACATTTTAAAATTTCCTGTGGAAGCAAGTTTAATTTTTTTTTTTCTCTTGACACTCAATAACAAAACCAAAAGTAGTAATAATTATTGTTATTATTTTTAGCCTGTTCACATCTCTACCTAGCATCTGATCATGTGCTTTCCTCAAAGCACTTAATCTCTGATGGACTCAGAATTTAAACACTCACGTACACTCATCTTTCCCTATTCAACTTACTGACACATGACAATTCACCTGCCTACCTGGCTTATTTTCACCTTTGTGACTCAGATGTTCATCAGCAAACAACCTGACTCCTAGAGTTCACTCTAAAGGAAAATACAAAAATTGGTTTTGTATGTGTGTACTGAAATGTGATGGTTTCACAGAAATGTGGGGAATCCAAAAAGGTGTTTCCTTCCAGAATGTTGAAAGCTAATTTTGATATGAATAACATTACTATAATTTGGAGCTCTTACTCATGAGCTTCATTGTGCTGCATACTATACTCACAAAATGCAGAGCTTACAAACCAGGTGCAAAAAGAACCAGAAAATAAGATTTTAAAGATACAGTGAATTATATTGATTGTGGCATTCAGATGTCAAATTATTGGGATGTTTTTGTGAGTATCACATTTAAGAATAGCTGGGGGGAAGGACATATTGACAGAGATTGCAGAGATTAAAAAAAGAACCTGAAAAGAGTCATGGAGGATACTCATAAGAGGATAGCAGTTTTGTAAAAAGGTTGGAGTTGATGGGTAGCTGAGAGAAGGAGGAGGAGAGTGAATGCTAGTTCTGAGGTTTGCCTAGGAAAACGAAATCAGGCATTTAGGTGAGAGTGGTTTTGGTTTATCGCAATGTACAGGGACTTGTTTGAGAGGATCTGGGATGGAAATGCATTTTAATTTGAGTGTAGTGTAGAACTTTATTTAGCTCAGAGGTGCAAGACAGATGGACTAGGTAGGCAAGCCGATCAAAAGCATTTTTTTGTGAGATGGAAGACATCCATGTATTACAAGGAGAAGGAACCATAGGAGAGTTAGAAGTGTAGAAAAACAAGAAAGTACGTAAGAATGAACTCAGGAAGGTCAGCAAATGGACTGGATTCACTAGTGAGAATGTAGGATGAGTTTGGTCTTAGGTTTTCTCAGTCATTATTTAAAATAAATTGGTGAGCTCCCATGTGCTGAAACAAACAGATTTGAAAAATAAGCCAAAAGTCAGAAATGATGACATGGACAGGGAACATGCATTCTACTAGGAAGAAAAGCAGATCTGTTTAGCCTGGACATAGACCTGCTCATTAGATAAATGCCAGAACTGAAGAACATGAATTTAGATATATCGTAGAGACATTCACTAATGGTAAAAGTACCATTGGAGTAAAAGAGTGCAAGAATGAGCCATGGCTGACAATTGTAGAGCAGACGTTGCAATATGAGAAACGGGCAGGCAAATGGAGGACAGAAGAAAGTGACGAATGTTAAAGATCACTATTTAATGATGACCATAGGCTCTTCTTTGCCTTTGAACATGCTCAGCAGTCGTCTCTTCACCATTTAGGTCCATTAATATGGACAGAAATGGTTTTGTGTATTTCGTACTGTGACTGTTAGTCCCCTGTAGCTAAGGAGAGCTAAATAACTCCTTAGATGTCCATTCTGCTTTCTAGAACTGGAAGCATTCCTGTATGTCCATTCTTAATCCTCTTTGGGTTTTCAACAGTCTTTTGAAGTGTGTGTACAGAAATGAAGTTTTCCAGAAGGTATTTCTTAAGCTATATTCAGTCTAAGGCCCCATTACTACATATTAGCATTTTCATGGTGCGTCAAGGAGCTAAGTTTAGCCTGGATACTCTAGTATCTTCCAAAATTTGAAAAACTCATTTTGCTGTCTTTACTGATGGTAAAGTAGTTTTCATTTTTGTGGAATTCACATGTTTTAGGGAATATACTGAAGAAAACTTATGGAATTCAGAAAACTTCGGATGAATTAGTTCATTGAGTATGTTACCGAAAGGTTTTGGATGAGTATAGATACCCATCTATAAACATTGCTTGTCAAGAGAAGAAGTTAGCAGGTCTGAGATGCATGTATTTGGGATGCCACGATATGATTTTGCTATCGATTCCAAGGGCAGAAATAAGTGCTTGTTCATTAGGATTACTGAAGTTGACCCCTACGCTGTGCTCTTTGCTGACTTTTTTCCATTTAAAAACTATTAAATTTCTTTGTGAAGCTTACCCCCTCCCTTCTACTGATGAAGTTATCATTCTAGTATTTCCTAGGTGTTTTATATTTATAAGTGACATTAAGCAATGTGTATTCTGCTGTTTCTGACTGGCACTTCACACATAGCCCTTTCACTCTCATCTCAGAAGTGTAACAACATTGTTCACTATATTTTGGTTGTCAGTGCAGATGAAAGTCCTTCCTAGCAAAATCTGCTGTGGAGCTGGCAGTCAGAGAACAGCTGACATCAAGCACAAGTCCTTATGTGTCAGGGCTACGGCATTGTACTGATCGAAAAACTTTAAGGTATTGCGTGCCATCCATCTCTGGTAGATACACAATGGATATGCCAATTGGACTTGTGCTTGACACCTAACACTAGTGCTGGTAACTGTAGTGGAATATTCCTGAAAGTGAATCCATTTTATTTGTGATCAGTTATTTGCTCTTCTGCCCATAGCAGTGCCTGTGTATTGTATATATTTCTTTATAAAACCTTATAAAATGTTGGGCCACTTATTAGCTAAAATACTGAATGTAGAAGATATAAAGACTTAAAAAAATATTAAGTTAATCTCAACTTTATGGACATCAATCTCTTCAAATAGTTTTGTAGAAAGTGTAGATTGAACTTTGTTGTTGCATTTCACATGGATAGTGTAGAACAGAGTCCAGTCTGTCTTTGAATATTCTGCAGTTTAGGACCCACAGATGGTTTCATTCATATGGATCTAGTTTCATTGTCTTTGTCAAATGTGCTAATCCTGATAAGCAGGCCACAAATGGGAGGCTGGTTTAGACAGACACTGTCAATAATCCTTTATGGTATAGAATATTAGTTTAAATTGCATCCAGTCTTAATCAGATGTGTTTAGTAGGGTGAAAGTTCTTAAAAATGGAGTGTTTTTCTTTTGATCATGGCTTGCAGTGATCTAAACTGGACGTGCTGATCAACTAGGAATTTAGGTAGAAGACAGCAGAATTTGTAGTCTGAAAGTAAAAAAAAAAGTCACTTAACATTGCTCTCAGATTCAGAAATAAAAAACATAATCTTTTAGATATACTGAACATTAAGAAAGTTTTATGTTTACTAGCAACTTGTTTTTCAAATAACCTTGAAGATATTGCCTAAATAGAACCTTCATAACTATGGGAGATGCACTCTGTACCTACATTCATGGAATTATTCTACTTTTGTAGTACTTCCATGTATAGCCTTAGTGTTAGTAGCAGTGAAGAGAAAGGCAGAAGAGTCAGGTGCAGAAATAAAGATTTTGAGGAGATGATACAGGAAGTATGCCACCTCTGGGTTGAAATAACATTCAGCAGACAGATAGCAAGAGCAGCCAGTTCTTGTCTCTGCAAGTGTTTGGTGGGATATACCTTGTAAGGTTGAAAGAGTAATTTTCTCCTGTTGAGGAATGGATGCTAGAGGGTGAGTCAGAAGAGCAGAGAAAAAAGAAACGTCAAAAAAGCACAAGCCAAAAAATGTTTCTCCTTTCTAGGAGAAATACTGCCTAAAGCCTGGAGAAACCCACAGAAATTAGTCACTTTGTCTTGAAGAGTAGGGTGAGTCTAGCAGGGAAGAACCTGGGTGTAGCCTGGGAGCAAGCTCTGTGGCCTGCCACTGCAATTACCCCCTGTTCCCTACCGGCTTCCTTCAGCATGGGCTGGAGGGCATATTCTTATGCTACATTTGTAACCCAAAAAATGAGGTAAGCCAAGAGTGGCCTTCCTGCTTCGACCACTCGGGTCAGATTTCTCCCACATGGGGAGCGTAGTTGTCTGGCATTGCAGCTTTTCTGATCTGGAGCTCCTCTGCTTCTCTTGCTTCCCTTTCGTCTGACTTTGATTCAGTATTCCCTGAAGGACTGTGTCCCAATTCCAATAGCAGCTCACCTGCCCTTGCACTTTGGTTTTTCACCAGGAGCTTTGTGGCAATCTCTACAGGTATTTTAATTTCCATCTCTTCCTGCTTTCCTGCCTCCTAAAATGGAGCCAAGCATTATTGCTCGTTTCTCTTCTTCTGGGCAGCCAAGGGACTGCCCCTGGAATCTGGGAAAGACTTTTGAGACAACTTCTTGAGAAGTGACTTTTGAGCATGGCATGAAGTCAAACGCTGTCTCACCAGGCTGAGGAGGAAGGTAATGAGCTTGCTGGTAAAACGGGTGAGAGGAGAGGGATGACCCCTTCAAGGGCCAGAACAGCACAGGGCCTAGGTAAAAATGGAGGAGCATTTTGGGTAAGGGAAGACATTTCTGTATGTTGGGTGAAGAGACAGAGAGGGAATTTGTCAGCCTGGATCTTCTAATAATTTCTGAAAAGTGTTTTTCTGTGGAATTTTATCTTTCTTATTCCATTTGATGCCCACAGTTCTAGTCTTATATTAAGAGAGGAATTTCTGTGTCTCCTCACTTCTGAGAACTAGCTCCAAAATAAGTTCCCAAGTGCTTTTGGACTGTCCTAGTTTGACTGATGCTACTTTTCCATCCGAGTAATCACTATGCTGTTAAATAACACTCAAATTACCCTTTACTCTTAATTTTAGTAATGTCAGGGTCTAGTTACAATTTATGCATCTTCTCAACATTAAACAAATGGGGTGGGGTGGGGTAGGGTGTGTGTGAGAGTATTGACTAAGCTGCCTTCAGTAGACAGTAGCTGATGTTTCCTGCAGAGAATACAGAAATGAAAATATCATGTCTAAACTGTGCCTATACAGCAGCACCACAGTATCACTTGTCTATTAATTGTTTCTTTCATCACTCATTGCTTACCAATGTATTTTTCCAACTTTTGCCCTTGATTGACTGGACTGATCTTGATTCACTTTAGGAAGAGGATGGAACTTGCAAATGCTCAGGATCAGGCAACAAGAACAGCCATATGAAAATACTTGCAGTGAGTGCATGAAGCATCTGAGATCTCTCAGAATGGTTGACTATGATACTATAAGATAGTTACTGTAATGATAATATGGCTGGTAAGATAAAAAAGTCACTTTGGGAAGAACAATATATCATTGAGCATTTTGTAAGTCTTTTTCAGATACCCAGGGACAGTTCTAAATAATTTTGGTTATTCTATCATATAGTTTGCACATTTGCAACTTGTGTGTTATGCATTTTCCTACATATTGAGAAATGGTTTTGTTGTTATGCCAGGTAACCTGTATGTGACCCCCTCCCCCATCAATTATTAACACTGTTCTAATTTAAAGAAATATTATGCGTTACAGTTTTGCTATTTATACAACACCTGAAAGCATGTTTACATTGCTCCATTTCAAAAGAAACTCACTGCTCTATGAAATACTTGAGGTTGACTCAAGTCCAGTCAGGGCTCACATCATTAAATAAATATCAAAGCAAACAACGGAGTTTTGTCTTTGACTGGGGAACTTCAAGGAATAAATATGCCAGTATACTGTAGTCCTGCCATAACTTTACCATGATTGCTTATATGCTTATGAAATGAAACAGTCTTATTAGTACAAAGTAAATGTTAAAAATGCAAACCAATATTTATCTCTATCATTAGCCAAGCTGTTTCTTTTCCAAACTAAACATGTTTACAATTGTATCTGCCTGCTGTGACTGATAAAGCTCAATAGTACATTTGCTAAAAGTGCCTCAAAAGTTTTCCATGGATATTGACTTTACAACCTCCTGCATACGGAGCAGCCATAACATAAGCTACCTGTAAAAAAGGAATTAAGAAGTTCTTTGTCAGTAATTGCATTCTAGCAATCTGAATACTACTAAGCTTTTTAAAAGGGAAATTTGCATGTATTTATTGCAAGAAAAAATTATATTGGATTTCCATCACAAACAATAAATGGTAACACAGTGCCTTAATTTTTGAGCTGCACAGTTTCCTACTAATTAATCTTATTCAATTTTGCTACCACATAGAACTTCAGTACATGTCTGGGGGAATTAAACTGATACTGCTGTACTAATGACCCACAAGTGTGCACAGAAATTTGGGACAAATCTGCTACGTTATATTCCATGGTTAAGGATGTCTCCTGAAATTTGGAATGCATAAGTTTGTTCCAAAATGGCTTACAACACTGTTTTTCTCTGAATAGTGCTGTCACCTTTTAACACCTCATTTTGCTTTGCTAATTAGAAAAGCTCCTGACTGCATCCTGTTTGGTTGTTTGCAATGCTCATTGAAAAGCTGAAGAAAATATTCTTATTGTCCATTTAAATTTTTAAGAAGAATGTGAAAGTTGCCATAGAAAAGATGGAAAATGTACTGCTTCATAAAGCGAAGAGATCTTAAACAGGAAAACTGAGTAAAAAGGGAGAACTGGGAGCCTCAGGAGTGTCAAGGTTTTTTCCTGGCTTTGCTGGAAGCTGCTTTGACAGGTTCAGATGTTGATTACGACCTTGGTCAGAACTGTCAAGCCACCTTTTTCTTAGGACTTTGAGTTAAGTACATGTTTATAAAGTAAAAACATAAAGTGTTTTGGATAGTCTGAACAAAAATCACTTACCTTCTCAAAGTTCTGTTTACATACTTTTCCTGTTACTATAAACTTTACAGTTCAGCTTATTACTACAAACATTAACTTTAGCAGTCTTGTAGAACAGTTGACTATATTAGTTAGATTGTTCTGAATCTGATTTTTCACTAACAAAAAAGTACTCCAAAAGTGTAAGAAATAGGGAAAACTACTATGATTCAGACAGCTTTATAAGTCAATTGCAACTATTCTAAGAGCAGCTGCTGAGAAACTTCTTTGAATTCTTTTGATACGATATCCTGACATTAGAAAATCTGTCACTGTGATATATCTTGAAGTGTGGAGTAAAATATAGTACAGGCTGCTTGCATGGTATGAAAAGTTTCAGTTTTATGACTATACTGTTATTCAGCCTTTCATCTGCAGTGCAGATCAACATTTCTGAATTTATTACATACATCTGTCTGAACTCTTGCTGCTCAGTGGGGAAAAACAACAGTTGAACATAGGAAACTGGAACTCCAGTTCTGGCAGGTTTTATTCTAAGTAATCAGAAAATATTGTAATCTTGTTTGAGACAGATGAGCTAAACCAAAATGGAACAAAATGAAAAAACAGACTAACAAATCACCCATGTTTTCCCTTCTATAAAATTAACAGTAAAGGTATCTTTTGTTTTTCTTCCCTGGAAATAGTTTGGGTTTGGATGATTTTGGTTCTAAGCTCCATGATCTTATGCTTCGTGATCTTATTTTTAATCGCTTTCCCTTGAATTTCTGAAAATTATCTGAAAAGTTGGCATTGCCATCTTCTATTTTTCAGCTGTTCTTGAAAAGGTACCAAGATTAAGGAAAGCATAAATTAGGTAATTACAGTGAAAAGTAGAATTTTCTGCTTTAGTTTATTCTCCAAACTTCTATGTGTTTCTGTGAGGTTGGTTAAAATATCCTAGCTAGTTTATGACCTACATAGACAAAACAGGCAGTGGTGTAAAGGATAGAGTTGTTGCATAGAACAAAAGCAAAAAGTTGTTAATTCATCAACTTCTTAAGAACATTGGATGAGCATAAGAAGGCAGAGGTGCAGCAGGACTGAACAACTGAACTACGAGGAGTGAAAACAAGCAGCTTCGAAAGCAAAACCTGCTGAATCTCTTGTATCAAGAGATGCCTTTGCACCTAGATCATTTTCTTCTGCTGTTGTACTGGCTTCAGCTCTTAATGGAAAGCAGAGTGTTTGTGTTCTTGGCAAAATACCACTCCAGAACTGTCTTTCTTCCACAGTCTGTACAAATGGGGAAGAGCACAAGAGATAGAGCACAACATAAATCTCTAAGGCAGGCAGTTTGGATGGCAGGGACATTTGCTTCAGGTTGCCCCTGTTTAGTCCATCATGAACAATATTTCTTGATGCTAGATTTTTCCTGTGAAAGAAAATGGTTGTCTGCCTGTCTCTCCCTCCACTCAGATACGATGCCAGTCATCCCATATGAGAGGGACACATTTCTTCACGGGTCCCTTTGTAGTCCTCTTTTTGAGGGTTTTCCTTTTAATTCCTTACATTTGGTCTCTAACAACCCACTTCTATATTAATTTTACTATCACTTGGTGTGTATTCAGTCCCATAACTGAAATGATTCTTCTTATTCCCTCCTTCTTCGTTCACTGTGTGTTTTGACAACAGTATAGCAAATTTGTGTTTTCTCTTTTCTTCCAGATCACTCTGGTCTTCTTTCTCCATCACAACGGATGAATCTACCGTGCCTTCCTTCTAGATCCAGATTTCTCTTCCTTGTCCTTGTATGATATCTCTCTTTTTCACATGCAACATACAGATTATATCCAGGTAATGAATCTTATTTATTTTTGAAAAATAACACTGCTGCTGCTGCCTGAGCTGTCATGGAGAGTGGTTTCCTGCCTAATTACTGATGTCTTTTTTTAAGGTCTAAATGATCATTCCTGTTTGAAATATTACTTCCATACTTATCTCTCTCTTCTGGTACTCACATTACACTTTGCAAAGTCCACCTGTCATGTCTTTCCACATCAAATTCAGATGTCATCATGGCCAGGACTCTGTGTATATTCTCTCTCCGGTGTTCATCTAAGCACCACCATCAGTTCACTCTTTCTTCATTATCCATTTCAAATGTTGAAACACCATTTCCTCTTTTAAATTTCCCATTAAATTCTACCTCTTTCACATTCTGTAGCAACACATAATAGAATAATTATAAATCTGACATTTAGTATATTAGATGAGGATTTCTGCAAACTAAAACATAGCATAGTTATATATTCATTACATGCAGAAATACTGTGACTTAAATATGTGTAGAAATAAGATATTAAGCTGAATGTGAAATCCTACTGGTGGTATGTGTAAGTACATCTTATATTTTTGATTTAAGTATTATCTATGAATCCAAGCAGACTATTTTATAAACATATTTTGATTTTCCTCTAAAATAGAACAGATTCAAGGTTTGTTTCCTTTCTTCAGAAATACAAAACTAATCTAAAAGTTTCAGAAATTGCTACCTGCATCTTTATTTTGAATTTGAATGTTTCTTTATTTTTGCATGCATTGTCTTTTCAATGACTTTCTCAGGGACTAGCTAATAATCTAATGCAAAAGATGTCCAGCTCTGTCTAATTCACATTTTTGCAGTCAGTTTACAAGCCACAGTGCCCTCAGCCTGTGGGCAGGACTCAAGAATACTAAGTGCTCAACGTATATGAAATATAATCCCAGGAGCCCAGGTATGTCCCCACCAGGAAAAGGTGACCCTGTTTTGCAGTTTAAATGGTGATTCCTGAATTTGTGTCTTGCACAATTTCCTGCAGTTATTTTTAAAAGAACAGATAAAATATACCCTCATCTTATCGCTTTATTGCACTTTTCTATTTGTTGATGGAAGGAGATCCAGATGAATTTATATGGACATCATCAGACTTGAACAGGGTTAATCTACTTAGGCTCAGGTGAGTTCATTTTAGTCTTGATTCACTTCATTGCACATCTATAATGGTTATTAACAAGCTTAAGGACCTTTGGGAGCTTATGGATAACAATGCAGCACCATGGAAGGTGGGAAATCATTATCCTAATAAGGCTGGTGTAATAATTTGCAGTCACACACAGTTTCCATACTAATCCTTAGGGTTGGGATAGGTCACTAGGTCTGTAAACCTTTCATCAACTTTATACATTTTTTGCTCTTGCTCTTTAATTAATGAATATATAGTAACATAAAAGTAGATGTAAAGAGTTTAACATATAAGTTTTTTTCATGCATCAGTGGCAAATTTTTCTGCCCGTACACGTATATTCATTTTAAATACAAGGCTTATTGTGATTTTTTTTTTTACACTATCATATTTATTCACTATTCTGTGATAATTGATACATAATATTTAAGAACAAGAAAAAGCTCCACCAACGATCTGAAAATTAATGACAATTTTGGATCATATTTCTTAACATATTTATTTAATTAAAACATTTTAATGTATTTGGATAAAACCAGGTGTCAGAATATTTCTATATGGAAAACAGATGCTTAGTCTGTAAAAATTATTTTAAAACATAACTCCTAATGCTGAAAATATATCTATGTATTAAATTAATAATAAATTGTGACCTTCTAATATTCAAAACATGTATGCATTCAATACCATGTTTCTCCACATTTTTTCAAATAATAGGTCATGGTAAGAGGGTATTGTACACTCTCTAAGACAGCAGAGGTTCTGTAAGGTTGAAATTCTGAGAGAGAATTTTAATCTCTGCATTGGTCGTGCAAACAGCAAAACCCGCTTCACGTACTTTCGTAATGTTAAATTTTGTAATGATGAACACTTACTGTTTTCCAGAGTTGTGATATTCTCCTCCCTCCTTTTAGTCTGAGCAGGAGGTGCATGAAACATGAATTAGTAAAATAATCAGCTCAGGTGTTTTGTAGTCACCAGCTTCTGGGAGACAGGGAAGTTGTAAGAGCTATACGTTTCTGCCATTTTCATCCTTTTGGCAAATTTTAACACACTGGACCCATAACTCAGTCTGAAACAACATACTACAGGGGAGGTAGCATCTGAGACTGTATCCAAAGCAGCCAAAATGTTGAGAAGGGAACTGTTTAGAGCTACTTAGGAAGTTAAANCCCCTCCCCAGGACTCTCAGGCCCACAGCCCACTCCATTTCAGAAGAAATGAACATGGTCTGCTCATTTCTTCCTCACTCAGAGACTGGAAAAGGTCAGAGGAGTTGCACGTCCCATCTTTTATGGTGTAGTCTAGTAGGCAGAAATTTGCCAAGACCAGAATCAATGTCTTACTCTGCCTAAGTGGTCCAAACAAACTGTTTCACAGCATGCTTCTCTGGGAAGTGTGTTTTAGCTCCTTCTAGGGCGCACGTTAGTTAGGGAAGATGGAGACAGGTGTGTTACTCTCCTGTTGAGGCTGTATCCTAAAGTAACAAAGAAGTCAGGGGTCAGAAGGAGAATATGCAAGAGAGGAGAATCACCCAGTAGTAATTAGGAGATGCAGGAAAGAGAAGAAGGGAAAAAACGAGGTTCCTAAATTTCAGTGCTGGGTCTCAAAACTGAACTTTATGTTGGGTAAAGTATGCTATATCAAAAAGAATACATACATTTCACAGAAGGTTTCCAGAATCTTATAAACTGCTGCTAGCAGGCAACAAAAATTTTGGCTAGAGAAAGCCACACAGGTTTTTATGGAGATAATCAGAGATTATAGCCTCTGCCCTCTTATATTATTGGACCTATGCCAGGATGCTGTCCAAAATGAAGATATTCCCTATTATTGTAATGGATGCATGTTTGATTAGTCAAAGGGACATGCCAGCAGCCTCCAGTGGTATGACCTGATGCATATGCAGTCTTCTATTACCTTATCAGACATGATTTTGTCATATGAAGGGAGATGCCTGACTTTTGGATGATCAGAAATGCCTTTAGGAAAGAAGGTACAAGACCGAAGGCTGTCATTGAGCAAGAGTCTGTGGGTATCACTTCCAACTCAGTCTTTCACTGAGTACAACCCTTTATAATTATTTGTATGCTAATACATTTTTTAGACTGCTTGGCAGCTACTAGACAATCTGAACTAAGGCAAAGTTTTGCATCTTATTTTCAAAAAGGAAGCCAACAATTTCTGGTGAAGAAACAGTAACATCCTGCCTTTGGGGGCTGGTGTGTGTAGCATAATCTATTGTTTCACTGGAAATTAGAAAGCATGGGTATCTCTCCTGGCTACACTCCAGTGGAATGTGTTAGTTTGGACAAATCACTTAGCTTCCGTGTGCTTCACTTACTCCATCTGTAAAATGGAGATAATTATGGTATATGCCTCTCAAGGATGTTACAGTACTTAATTAGTGAATTTTTAATTCCTTGGAGGTCTTCAGAGGAAAGATATTATATGTTAAATATGTCTAAAGCATATTCAAATAATTTAAAAATTATTATAATAATTCCCTATTTAAAACTTTTTTTCTTTGAAGTTATCGAGCTTTGGGACAAAGAATGAGAGCTTCTTAAGAATGTCTGAAAAAATATTTTTACCTGTTTCTCAAACGCTTGTTGGTCAACTGGGTACTTGAAAGGCTTTCTTCATTCACGGTAGCAAAGAAGGCTAAGTAAGGTTATAATTGCTCATATCTTCCAATATATTACAGAAAAATATTACAGAGGGGGTGAAAACAACTAATGCCAAAGAACAATGCTTGTACAATAACCAAAGGCTATGAACTGTGTGTGAATTAGTGTAGACCAGAAACTGAAAGCAGGTGTCTTAGCACAATCAAATTCCAGAACTAATGGGATTTGAACCAATGTTAGCAAAAATCATAACAAAAAAATTTTTAGATGATGATGAGGCAGTAACTGAAAAGTGATATACATTGCAGTGGCTGAAGTAATTGGAGGCCATACTCAAACCCTTAGAAAGTACAGGCTACTACAAGCTGAGTCAGCTTTGCAGTACATAGCAAATATAAATGTCGTATTATGTCATGGTCACAGAGGCAGAGCAGCAGCCCCTAGACAGGCTAGTCATATCTCTGTTATGTGCATGGAACTTGTATCAAGCCATTCTGTCAGATCTGATATACAGCAAGGAAATAGTGCCACATGAAGGAAGTTGTTCATACTGCTCTGTGATATTTGGAAAAAGATGATCATATGTTTTATTAGCTTTAAATTCATCATGACATTCACTTTCTGCCCAAGACATATGTAACATTGCATTTTTTAATTTTAGGACTGACTGAATGAGGGAATCAACTGCCTTTTTCAACTGCTGAAGTGATAATTAATCTGTGCAATATAGAATGTGGTTAGAATAATAGCCTGTACAGCCATACATTGATCTAAATGCTTGACATGGGTAGAATTAAGTCTCCCTCAGCACCCTCTTCTCAGTAGCTCATTTGTGGCATCTGTTTTAGATTCAACCTGGTTTTAGGTTGAGTAGATGTAACAAATAGCTAATAATGTTTGCTAAACTGTGAGAAATTAATTTTCTCTTTTGCTTTTCTTCAATAAATTAATAATAGAGATAGATACACAGTAGATCTAATTCTCACCTTTGATGCAGCGTTATATACTGCATTAGTGAAAAGAAAGATTCTAAAATGTCAGTTAAAATCTAAGAAACAATGGAACTGAAACATTCTGTTACAAGTGTTTTCAATATGACAAAATACTGTCAATGATTGTGTGTACATTTACATTTTGGTTGAGAACAACACTGCGGCTTGGAAGGAAATTCCCTGGCCAAAGCATTTGCTGCAGCTTGATTTCACTGCATGCAACTGGACTTTTTTCAGGGGAAAAAAGTTCTGCATTTGTTGCACACCAAATGTGAGTCCAACCCCCAGTAAAGGCATGAACATCCATACCTATGACCTGTCCTTCAGATAGCTAGGAACCCCTTACATGGTGAGGACAGTCAGTGCAGGAAACCAAACTAAACTGAGCACAGAGTAAGACCCTGACTGAAATACCATTTAGATGTAGGAGCTACAGCAGCAACTGCTCTGATCTGCTAACTCTTCCTATTGCACTAAATCACCTGTTAGTGTAGATATGGCCAATATTATCCTGACCACAAATAATTTTTCATGTAGGATGTAATTTTTTCATGTAATTTTCCAGTTATTAATTTTAACTTGATATGTGATTTTACGTACATATAAACACGCACATATACAAGCGTGTATATATGAAAATATGTCCTGCGTGCTTTAAGGTAGAACCGTCTGGATTTTTTTGGAATAAAAATACACAGGAAAAAGGTTTTGACGTTTTGTTCTCACTTCAGTGATGACACTGTTAAAGTTTAAAATTCTTATTCAGAAAATACAACTTAGGCAAAAAAGTGCAGTCACACAAGGTTGTCCAAGATTCTCATCATCTGGAAACTTCTGTAAGATGGATTACAGAAGTAAATTACTGGTGAGTGGTAAAGCAGCACGTATTCGACCGGTGTGTACCAGGATGTTGATTTGCAATAACCCTATGAACACTAAGGACATTCCAGAGGACTGGAAGAAAGATAATACCATGCCAGTGCTTAAAAAGACTAAATGAGCCAACCCACATAATTATAGGGCTGTCAGCATGACATTGATCCCAGGCAAAATAATAGAGTGACTGATATGGGACTCTGTTACCAAAGAATTAAAGGAGGAAAACAGAATGGATGCCAATCAACATAAGCATACGGAAAGGAGATCCTGTCAAAATAACATTCTTTTGTGTGAGATTACTACTTTGGTTTCAAAATGGAATTGTGTTGATACAAGGTACCTAGGTTTCTGTAAGACATGTCATGTCTTACAGACATATATATGAGACACGTTTATAGTTATATACATCATTTTGGTTCAAAATATAGCAATTCAGAATTAATGTGGTACACAGTGATAGAGGTTATCTTACAGGTCCCAACATGTAAACACAGAGTTATCACTGAATGTGTAAGGTTTGAGCTGAGTCTTGCAGGGATTTTTTTTTTTTAATTGTTCTAATCTATTTAATACTTTGTATCTGTGACCAGAAACAAAAGTATTAAGAATTGCTGTATTTCCACCATTTCCGAAGGTGGGAAAGTTTGGCGAGATAGCTAATGAACAGGGTAGGCTACTGCAGCAGAATAATCTGTTTATCTTGGTTATATGAGTGCAAGCAAATCATGGGATTTTATTGTGGTGAGTTAGAGAGTAAAAAACATCAAGGATCAATGCTATGTGACAGGGTTACAGATTTGGTTGCTCTCACCACATCCAGACCACAAGGAACAATGGGATTGTTTTTTATTTTCCAGACATTTACAAGGAATGAGGTGAGGAGAGACATGGGAAGCAGCGAAGTCATATTCACTGACTACCAGGAGCCAACCCAAGAGACATTGTTATGGTCTCCATACTTTTCTACAGCCAGAACTTACTGGCAACATCTCCCATTACCATCCTGTATGACAGGGCTCTTCAAGTGATATTTTATCACTCACAGCCTTCCATTGTGGCCTCCCTGCTTTAGCCCCCAGAAGTCCTAGGACTTTTGTGTTGCTTCTCCCCTTAAAGTGTCCCGTAGGTGATATTTTGTAGTTTCCCATGACAGCAAGGAGCAGAACTCAGTTGCTCAAGAGCTACCTGTGTATCGCATGCTCTTAACACTGAAGATGGCAACTACGTTTAAAATCTTGGAGATAAATGAGGAGAACTTGAGTTCTGTAGGGCTCTACAGACAAAACACAAAAGATTGCACAGTGCTTATACATTAAGTGTGTAGCCTGGGTCTTGGAGTATGACTCCAAGTCAGCCAAGTAAGTTCCTCACGCAGTCTCCTAGAAGAGTTAGTTCCCTTACAGTGGGATCTGGAAGAAAGAGAATACCAAGTTATCAGCACGTGAAGCACAGAAATCCCCGAAAAACAGTACCACACAAATCACTGACTGTGGGAAGCATACTCCTTTACTTTCCTTGTTAACCTCTATTTGAACATTTTAATTTTCTGTGGCTGCAGGCAACAGAAGAGTGTCTCACAGGCTGTATGCATCCACTGAGTTAGAGGAAAAGCAACTTTGATTTTTTTATTGTTAAGTAAGATAATATTAGAGGTAAATTGAGCCTTACCTCATAACTTCTTGGCCTGTTCCACAACACACGCAGACGTTTGATAAAGGAAAGAGCAAGTTAGTAGTTTTTAGAGGAGGTCAGTGCTGCTGCTGTTTTCAATTAGTGAGATAGAACATAAAATTTAGAAAATATAAAATTTAGGTTCAGATTTGCTTGTGCATGTGGACCAGATTCTCAACTGATGTAAAGCAACATAATTTTCTATAGCTACAGTTTAATTACTTTCTTTCATATCAGCTGAGAATCTGGCAGCTATTATTTATTTTAACTTTCAGTATGACATGAAACTATTCTGAGATACTTCTCTCTTTTCTCATTCAACCATAAGCCAACATCCAGAGTACAAATGTTTAGTGATAAATTTTTCTTACCACTGGAATTTAGACTAGATACAAATGCAATTTAGCTGGTACTTTATTTTACAGCTCAGGGGATTTGTTGGGTACTTACTATGGGCAAAAGTGTTTAGTTTAGATATTCACACCAGCAATACTGTCATCTGGCAAACACTGTAGCACATACAGTACTTAGGAGAATTATATTTGGTAAATAAAAAAGAAGCGTAAGTGTAAAATATGTTGATCGCAGTATAGGCTGATATTTTAAACAATCACAGATGGTGATGTACTAGCTGGTTATTGACAGCAATATCAGCTTTAGAAAGGGTTTTGACAGGTCTCATTGTACAATGATTAATTACTGTGAGGCACTCCAATTTCCTCCCTTGTTCAGCTCATGGCTCAGGGTAAAATCTGTTGCTCTTATTACACTCTACAACACAGGAAATATCTTCTCACTGCTGTATCCAAGGACCAATCAAAAGTGCAAAAGTCAGTCAAATAAGACCCACAGTCAATGCTGGAAAAACTTTTCCTCAAGGGATCAAGGAAGGAAGGAAGTTAATGTGGCTTTGCTCTCCGTGTTTTAATTTCTTTTAAATGACCAGTGGGTAGGACAGATGAATAGATTTTCTGAGGAGAGCAGGTGGGTACTAGTCAGGTCAGTTCTTAAATTATGTATAAAAAGATATAGGTGAAAAAGGAATAACTGTGAGAGGAAGCAAAAGATATTAGTGCCCATGCTTAAATTGTATCCACTTTCCACTAAAAAAGAACAAGAGGGACAATAATGGAAACAAACAAAATCTACCTCTTTTCCGTAGACTGTTCTTAAAGAAGAGACATTGCCTATTTGAAGGATTGGTCCTATGCTCCTAGTGTTGAATACAGAGTGATATTGGGTGTAAACTGGTCATTGAGATTTCCTAGAATGGACAGGGTTCAGTCCTGCCTGATCAGTGTTAGGCAAAATATTCAGCAAGTAGCTGTTGTCAAGAAGGGATACAGCGGTTTTTAATAATGCAAAGGAGATGCTACGTTGCCAGATACTGAATGTGTTTAATGTCTAAAAGTTCCTTCCTTGCGTGACCTGAAACAATAGGAAGCATGTATGAGGGGTGAGCCGCCTTACAGTGGGAATTCTGTTTAAGATTTTCAGGCTAGCTCCAGATGAGGTGGTAGATCTACACATCTGTACAATGCTGAACAGAAATTATATTCTGGGTCCTGGAAGCAACGCAGACACATCATTGCTGTACTGCATTATGCTTTGGCTAGTGTAGTTATGCTGACGTGGCTACGCTGCTTCCAGTCTTAGCCTTATCCTGAGCCAGCTTACATTTCTCTGCCCTATAGTGCAAACTTATCCACAGTCTTCATCTTTACCAGAATCTAGAAATGCTGATGCTTCAAATACACCATCTGTTGTCTCTGCGAAACAGTATTGGAACTCTCAGTGGTATGTCCAGCTGTAATTAGCAAGCTGTACTTTGAGGTGGGCATCCTCTTCATTTTTCCTGGCCTTCCTCCTATCAGAGATTGACCACAACTAGACACAGCAAAATAGGTCACACAGAACTGTACTTCGAGTTAGCAAAGACAAACTGCTTTCTTTGGTTCCTGGTGGCTGTGGTTTGCTTCAGGGTTGAGGATTGGGCTGATTGTCTGAAGAGGGTCAAACCTGATTTAGATTGACAGGGATCTAGATGGGGGTGGGGGTGGGGGTGTGTGCCAGGGGGAAAGGTGTTTTCAACTTCCTCTTCAACATAGGATGTGGGAATCAGCTTTTGGGAATCATCAGGGCAGCTCTCACTTTGTCAGCTTTCTAACATCAAAGGATCCTTTGGCATTACTAATGCCTTGATCTCCTCTTCTCTGTCTGTAGCGCAGAGTTTATTCTGAAACTCTTTGGTCTAATTAAAACCTTAGGTTTCGCATGAAACTGAGTGGCATGTAAGGTTCGTGATATAAAAAAGTGAGACCACATGATCGTCAGGTTTGGTGATTTGGTGATCTTTTCTGACATTATGTTCTACAGATCTTCGCCTTCTCCCCGTGGAACAAAACAAGGTAAGAATATTATAGATATCCAAGAGCTTTAAAACTATAAGGAACCCTGCCTTGAATTTATTTTGAAAGCTTGATAGCTCTGAGGAGTTTTTAACTTTACTTGGGTGTAGGTGGCTTACTTGGTATACTTCTTCAGCATACTTTCTTATTGAGTCAATATACTTTCTGCTTTTTACCCTTGTATCTCAGTTTGGTAAAGCAACTGGTGAAAAACCTCCTGATTACTTTGGCAGGTTTCTTTAGTGTGGAAGTGGTTCAGTGAATGATTGCAGGGATAGATGTGAGGCCTGAATTTTCCCTCACCTAAATGCTATTCACTGACCAAAGGTGAAACAGTTTTAGTTTCGTGTTGCCTTTTGGAGCTGATTACTATTGTTGAACTATAAGTGTGACCACATTGCAGCAGTAAAACAGATAGACAGTAGTTTGACCTGTCTCAATAGTAAGGAGCATGGAAGCACCCCACAAAATTGCTTCACCCAAGTGCACAGTTGATGTAGTTACGAAGAGGGGCCTGCAGAGATAGAAGAGCAGGGAGGCAGGTGCTGTCACCAGTACAGTCTTTTGCTTGGCATGATTTATTTCTAACCCATAAAAACAGTATACAGCCAGGAGCCACTAAAGAGAAAAAACTACCCTTAGAAATAGATGGATAATTTCCCACCATTGAAGGGAAATGAAGACACCAGAAAAAAAGTCAGATTAACAGAAACAGTGTAAAAAGAGAACAATTTTTGAATGGAAAGAACAACAAAGGATCAAATTAGTTTCCATAAAAGAGAGATGCCTGAACTCTGGATATTTGCCATTTTTCTAGAATGGAGTGCCCTGGGTGACAAAAACTTTTCTTTTTTTTAACACTTAGGAACACCATAGTTTTAACAGAGTCCTTCTTACTCGGGCCCTGACTTGTTAGCTCCCCCAGAAGTGCAATAGCAGCTGACACACTTCCTTTGAGCAAGTCGAAAGGAAGACTTTTTTCCCTGTCTTCCATATTTTGTCCATAATACAATAGCCTATACTGGCCTTGTCAGAAATCACTTTAATGTACCCAAGGAAACACAATCTTTTGATCCCCAGAAGAATGTTATAAACGTGACTGTAGATTCCTTGGGGAGAAAGTTGAATTCAGTACTATTCCAGGGCAACCTTATCCATGGCATTGGAAAAAAAATCAATATTCCTTGGGTGGGGGTACAAAGAGGAATACAGGGTGACTTACTACATTCCTAAAGAAGGGGTATTTGAAATTTTTTTTTTTTTTCTTAGGTCTAAGCGTGGCAAGATTTCACTCTCTTTAAATAAGCTCTGGCTGTGGCAGACCATGGTACAAGTAGTACACTTATTAGGTGATTTGATCTTTGAAGACAAGGACCTATTGCTGGGCTGTGACATATACCCAATGGTTAAGAACTTAGTATAGAGGAAAGGTAAAAGAAGGAACTGGGAAATGTAGTTGAACTGTGATCAGGAAATGCTGGCTGACTAACCTTGTGCTGTCTATACCCATTCCTGCTGAAACCATCCAGTGCATCTCAGAAGGGTTTGTCAGACTAAGGCCCACTTTTCTACACAAGCGCAAACCCAGTAGCTGTCGACACTGTCTCTGTGTCCACTCTAGCTGCAGTGAGATTCAGAGCAGAGTAAGGGCAAATCTGAGCCAATGTACTTCCATGTCTAACTCTATTGCCTATATATGTGGGCCAGAAACAAACGTGTCCTGGTATGCCTGATCCTGTAGCCTATCTGGTCACAAATACCCAATATCAATAAAGTTGGGCCAACAAGATATCACCTCACTTGATGATAAGTGGGATTTGTAGGCTCAGACTCCACCTGCATAGTGCAGTTGCAGGAAGCTTGAATCCCAGGTGAAGCACACACAGCACTGGGGTCTCACGGAGCTCTGCTCAGCGGTGTGCAGGGCAAAGACTTGCTTTTTGGCTTGGTCTTCTGCGGGCAGTGTAGATATTCTTTACAAATTCTTTCATTGCCTGGACAGATTAATTCACTTGCATAACTACCATACATATCTAATACACTAGACATCTAAACAGACATCTAAATCTGTTCACAAGTACACTGAATTTGTCTGATGGCTGCTTGCAGGCATGCAGTGGGACTGTTAGCATCCTGTGATGTGATGTGGCATTCTTGCTTAGTGTAGATGAGACTCCTTACTATGAGAATAGTTTTCCTTCCTCGACCAGCTTGCAAATTGTTGCAAACCAATATTGAATTTGCAAATTCAATCCAGTATCACACCCCACCCAAACATCACCTGATAATACTTTCCAGTTTCCTTGCTTTTACTGAACATTTAAGATTTTTTTCTATTGTTTATCATTACTGCTAACAATCCAGCTAAAATAGATCTGGTAGATCAGTTCAGATCATTGATCTAAAACCTCATTATAAATATGGCAATAGCATATCTGCTAGTTTTCATCTGCAGGGTCTTGAGAGCTTCTTGATATTCTAGAGTTACAGCAAACTTTCTCTTTTCATTTAGAAATATCTATGACATCTTATTCCCTTGTCCTTCAGCCTTCAGGTAGCAGTGCTCTTTTATCTGGCTTTACTGATTGTATATAACTACAATTAAATAAGACAAATGATTGAAGAAAAGTAATATACTCATGGAAATTATATGAGTGTCACCATTGTATTTACAAGTTAGTGTGTGTGTATATATATATATATATAAAAAATAGCCATATACCATATTTACCAGATACCTAGCTGGATAACCTTTATATCAACTTTTATATCTGAATTATATCTATAATTTTTATGGACTTTTAAAATTATCATTTTATACTTCTAGTAGTCTTAATACCTTTGTTCTCCAACTGAAAATGTTTTATACTAACACTTTTTTCTTAAGGTTGAGTTCATACAAAACGAGACCTAAACCATGTTATATAATGAAAACAAATCAATATAGTTTTGAAGACTGGGAACCACCTACTGTTTAACTATCTATCAATAAGCTGCTGTTCAATCACTTGCTGTTCAGAGGATTATCATCTCCTTTTTCTTTACAGGCAATGGACAAAAAAAGTTTCTGAGTTGCTGTTTTTCAAAACTTAAAACATAGTGGGCAGCATAACAAAGAAAATTCATTCTGGTAGTGGGATTCTTAGGAACCATTCAACCATATTTTCAAGAAAAATATGCAGAGATGACTGTACATGCTGCTTAGCAGCTGGAAGTAGGTGTTGAGAAGCTGTCCCAAGGTATTATTATATATTGATAGATAACAGGAAGAAAGATTTGGTTGAAAGCTTTATGATACCCAGGACATGGAGGGATTCAGAAAAGATATACAGCACTTTTGCTTCAGTCCCCAATTCATTTTTATTATTCACATTATGGAGGCTACTGAATGACCACTGAAGTCAATGCCATGCTCTCTGTTGAATGGGAGTTCTCACTTTTGTAGCAAAGGAAATATTTGTACCTATAAAGCACAGGAAATATGTTTCAAGGGGTGCTATCAGTTGTTTTGTTTTTAAAGAACTTTCATTCTTATTATTATTCCCTGATCCGCTAAACCCAAAAGTTTCAATGTCTGTCGGTCATTAAATGCAAAACACTTAAGTTTTTCTCTGTGGCTTAGAAGCTAATGGCAGATAATAAAACACAGCCAAAGCCATTCTAGCAACAGCATATGAACAAAAAAGTAGGTAAAGAGAAGACATAATGTTTAGCTTGTAGCCTGCTAAGAGCATTAAAACAGAGCTCAGTAATAAAAGAGAGCTCCTTTATACAATATATTACCCCTTGCTGAGGGTAGGTAGAGCTGGTGAACATCCTGTTTCTGCCAGCAGTGATGCAAGATCAAGGTCATGCCCAATCCTAGTCTCCACAGGGGAGCTTCAAATACTAAATATCAGAATTTCTTCTTCTTTGATTTAAATTTCACCTTTTTAAGGCTTCCTTACTCTCTGCTGCAACTTCCTTCAAGTGTCCATGTTACCTATGACATTATTTAATGCCTTCCATACCAGGACCTCATTGAATATGATATTATCTCTTGTCTGCTTAATGGTGGAAATAACACGCATCATCCAGGCACCAATACAGGCTGGGTGGAGAATGGATTGAGAGCAGCCTGAGGAGAAGGACTTGGCTGTGTTGGTAGATGGGAAGCTGAACATGAGCTGGCAATGTGTGCTTGAAGCCCAGAAAGCCATCCACATCCTGGGCTGCAGGAAAAGAAGCATAGCCAGCAGGTCAAGGGAGGTGATTCTGCCCCTCTACTTGTCTCTTGTGAAACCCCATCTGGAGTACTGCGTCCAGCTCTGGAGCCCCCACAATAAGAAGGACATGGACCTGCTGGAGTGGGTCCAGAGGAGGGCCATGAAGATGATCAGAGGGATGGAACACCTATCCTATAAGGACAGGCTGAGAGTTGGGGTTGTTCATTCTGGAGAAGGCTCTGGGGAGACCTTATAGCAGCCTTCCAGTATCTGAAAGGGGCCTACAAGAAAGCTGGAGAGGGACTTTTTACAAGGGCATGTAGTGATAGAACAAAGGGTAATGGTTTTAAACTGAAAGAGGGTAGATTTAGATTAGATATTAGGAATAAATTCTTTACTGTGAGGGTGGTGAGACACTGGAACAGGCTACCCAGAGAAGTCATGGATGCCCTATCCCTGGAAGTGCTCAAGACCAGGCTGGTTGGGGCTTTGATCAACCTGGTCTAGTGGTAGGTGTCCCTGCCCATGGCAGAAGGGTTGGAACTAGGTGATCTTTAAGGTCCCTTCCAACTCTTAACGATTCTATGTTTTTTTGGTAATATGACTAAGAACTAGGTTTTAGTAAAGTACAAAATCATAAAGTTTTACATGAAGACACAGACATATTATCACATTTGTCCACACTACTATTTTTTTGTTCTTTTTGCTGTTCTGCCTGTTGTGTGATAAACATGACCAGATAAGTTGCACAAATTTTAGGAGCTAACTAGGTAATGTCCCTAATACATTTCCTTCCCAGATTTATATTTATTGGTGCAATAAGAGAAAGGATGTTGATTTTATTAAAATATTGATAAAAAGATACTGACTTTTCAGAAATAAACTAGACCATGTACACATGCATTTGAATAAAAAGAGAGATAAAAGTTGTTAGCTGAAATGTTTTATTGCTTGAAACCTGTTTTAGACTAGGAAGAGATGATAATGTCCCTGGGTAGAATGACAGGTTTTGAAGAACAAACCAAAATGATAGTTTTATTAATAACAGTAGAGTGAATCTGGTAGAGCTTTCATATGTATGTTTATTCCTGACATGTGGGGTTTTTGATGTTTTTTTTTTTTTCCCAGTCTGTAAATTCCATTTGGGAAGATTTCTGCTAAGCATAGCTGTCACAGGAAGACCTGGTGAGGAGATGATGCTGTATGCAAAGTTTAGCAGCCAGTGAGAAATCAGCAGTGAGTATGAGTGGAGACTTCAGGGGACAGGTAGGGTAGTGTTCAAGGAGACCATGACTGTTGAGTAAAAGGTATCAGCTGGGGCTTTGAGCTTTAGATGTCTGGGCCAAACAACTATGGAATTTGTGTGACAGAATTTAGAGTTTATGTGGAAAGGCAGTGATGCTTTGAAACATGAGGATTTGTAAGACAGAGGTCTAGAAGAAATATATCTTTGGCCAGGATGAATGGGGAAAGTTGAGTTTAGAGGCCCTTGAAGTATGAAGGGATTTTTGGCATGAAATTTTGGGGTGTCACCATTAACCATTCTTATCCTTTAATCGCCCTTTGGAGGGGTGATGACCCACACTCAGGCTATTATAAGTATTGTAGGCTTTACCGTGTCCTCTGAATCCTTAAGTTCGAGGAGATTAGCATAACCTTCCCAGTCATGCAAGGGAAAAAGAGTGCCTGTACGACATGTGTAGGGAGACCATGTGGTACTTCTGTATCTCCTTCATACTAGAGAGTGAGGAATATACAGAGCGTTCGCTTTGTTACCCAAAAGAAAATATTAGAATAATAATGCACAACCTGTGGAACTGACTTTCTGTGTTGGAAAAATACACTGCAGTGTGTAAACAGTGACAGACCCCAATTATTTTCACAGCTAGAGTAAAGAGGACCAGAAAACTCCAACTTCTTCCTCCAAATGATAGGCTGCTTTCCTATCTGTTCAAAGGCAAATAGCAAAGCCGTAGTCATGCCTTGAAGTAATATGGTGTCTAGACATCCTTCCATGCGCTATTCTGAGCAGTTAAAGACCTACTGCAACTAGAAATACTTGTTGTCACCTTTTATGGCCAAGGAGATTTCACTCCTTAGTACTGAATATGAATGCAACCCTACTACCTTGTCCAACTCAACACAGCATTTCTGGCACTGAAATGATTTAGGGAAATTCTGCATGGTGTCATGGGCAGCATCTTTTCATCTAACCAACAAAAGAAGTGAAAAGCACATCAGAGTTTCACGCATTGCACAAAAGCACAGCTAAACTCTCTCTCAGTAAAATGATGGGGAGCAGGCTGATTACCATCTAGGAATGGCTAATTGGTGTGTTCTCTGAGGTGTGATAGGACATCAGAGTTTCGAGCATAATATTACCGTCTTATAAAGCTACTGCATTATGACGCAACCAGTAGAGTGTGCCATAAAGGTTATACTAAAGGGCAGCATGATTTTAAAGTCAGTCTGGTGGTCTGTGATGAACCAAGGATGTGTCTGCATTAATAGGTTAATGCAAAATCTGGTTCTAGTATGCATGCTTACTGCAACATGCATTTAATGCACATGCAGGACTACATGTGTTCCTGTATAAAGATGTAAGAAAGATGTGGCAAGACAGCTGGAGACATTCTGGTCTGAAGTGGCAAAGACAGACATTTTACACCTTCTATGAACAGGAAGCAGTGCAGGTATGATACTAGTAAATACATTCAAGTGACTATAAGAAAGCTTGATGAAACAATTGTTGTCTTTAAGAGAAAGCTTTAAATAAAGGACTCCAAAAACCTAGGCACATGTCTTGACAATCAAAAGGAATTTGCATTGGCAACAACAGAAAAGAGAACAGTTGACAAGAGAAATGAGTAATATTTTGACTGTTTTGGTTTTCGTTCCATTTTTTTTTTTTATTTCAATGGCAGTTCAGAAAATCATTTTTACAGAGATCTTTGGCTGGATTGGATAAGGAAAAATGCACAAATGGTACACTCCCGTGTGCATATGATGTCGCACTGCATGTAGATTAGATCCCTACTTACACTAATTTAGGCTCATACTATATTTAGCTATTACAGCTTGTGCCCCTCCCCCTTCCAAGTTTTTGCCAAGTGAAAACCGCTATAAAACAGACATGCATCTAACCCAAGACAGAGACCCCTCCAACCTCAGACTGCAATTTGGAAGTATGATATGCAAGACAATACCTGACTGTAATTCTCCATTCATATCATTTGCTGAGAGATGTTTCTGAAGCTGAATGGTAAACACTCCCTTACCGACCTTTGACAAGTAAAGTGTTGGGATACGAGGGGAAAAATAACGAGGCTTTTATTAGGGATGCTAGAGTTCTTAAAGGTTAAGTGGACTGCTACTTATTTAGGTAAACTAGGAGAGTACACTGATCAGCAATACTGGTGATAATAGAGCTTACAGCACTCAGTCTTTAAGGAAGCAGAGTTTTTCTGGCAAAATGTCAAGTGAAAAGTTGGTACTCAGTAGCTCGAGGATGACATCCTCAATCTGTGCAATAGTTAATAAAGAGCCAGGTGTCTTTGGTAAAAAAGTAATAGGAAGGAAGGAGGGGGTGGAGGGAAGGGTGACTAATGGAACATAATTGCGTATGGATATTGGATATGGATTTTGTTCACTCTACACAGCAACTACGGATATTTTCATACATGTTTGAAAAATTGTCCTAGGGGACAAATGTCTGCTCCTCAGGATTTAAAGGAAAATACGGCTGTACAAAAACAAATTTGCACAACTGGTGAAACCAATGAAAATCCTATTTCTGTGGAGAAGCAAAATCCTCCATCACCTAGTTTCTTATCTCACCCACTTTGCTGTAAGAGAAAGATACATAATTATATGGCTGCTTGTCCATATAGTTGTGGTAAATTATATGCCTTTGCTTTTACCTTATATAAGAGAGTGCTGCTTGTCAGTTATTATAGGCAGGATTGTAGCATCACGAGTAATATTAAAATTAATATTACCAATAATTTTCATTATCAGTCCCCATTATAAGTCCCTGTTATTCAGTTGCTTATAACTTGGCACAACTTCAGTCCTTTGGGTGGAAATTTCTCCATGTTTTGTGTCAGCCTCAGGCTAAGATTTTTTTATTTTTGCATTTTATTTTAATTTTGAACAAAGTGGTTCAGCAATACATTATTTTTGTCATGTTTCTTTGAACAGCAGCCCCCTCCTTTCCAACAGAGACTTGAAATATGGGTCAGGGATGTGTTTTTTACTGGCCCCTTCAAAATCTGTTGAAATTTGGCCAAATAATAAACATTTGATATATATGCTCAGCCAACTTCCTTCATATTAAAAAGCTAAAATTTCAAAAGACTCTTCCTCCCCAAGCATGTGCTATCCTTTCACAGTGTCTACTGCTAGTTGAATGGTATGTGGCCTCTTTCACAGAAGGTGAGTCAGTATCCTGGATCTTATCACTGGTCGGAGACTTTTTCCTTTTACTTGCTGCCTTGTGCAGGGCAAGTGTAGGGTAGGAACCATTGCCAGAATTAAGGTCAAGTTGTCCTGTGTTTTCTGTGTTGTAAGTGGCCTCCAGCTACCACTCAAGCAACTTGGAGAAAGGATGTGTTCAAAAGGCAAATCTGGGGAAAGTTAAGGATTCAGTCAACTAGTCTTGTGAGAGGGAATCTGGACGGTGGGTTGGAGCCTCTGTCAAGGTGTTAAAACAAGGAAAGGCTTGCAACGAGGTGTGGAAATGTGATGAAGACCCAGTGAGAGTAAAGGATTGGGATGAGGGGAAACAGATTATGATTAAGTGGAAGGTGATTGGTTATTAGCAAAACTAAAACCAGGATTAGGACAGGTTAGGAAAAAAATGGGTTAAAACTATTACTGAACAGAAGCTGGGAGGCAAAGACAATCATGGTTAAACAAGGAGTAAAATGAGGACAGGATAGAAAGAAATGGGTGACAGATTGGAGCAAGTGCATTTGAGTGCACTCTGAAGAAAAGAGAAAATGCATCTCTATCTCCACACCCATCCCTTCTTTTATCCCATAGCAGATATTCATAAATCAAATCTAATGTAACTTGGCTGTGGACAAAACTCTTGGTTGTCAATATATAAATTTTTTTGCTTGCTTTTAAAAATAAAAACCTTTAGGGCTGCATATAACTAGAAAAAAAATAAGGTTAAAAGAATGCAATTAATGATGCAAGAATAAACATTCATGTGATAGGAGATAATAGACAACATTTTCAATATGAGATTAGCCTGAGTGATTGAGTTCATGATTTCCAGCTTAGTTGTTAATGAATTGATGGCTGGCCTTTTTTTTTATTTTATTTTTTTATTTTTCTTTTTTTTTGTGTGAGATTATCCTGACCTGAGTATGACTTAGAGCTTTTTTGTTGTAGGCAATTTCAAGTTATTGAAATTACAATTTCAATGCAAGTTTTCTGTTGCAGGTAATTTCAATTGGAGGTTTTGGCTTTGCAAGAGGTTGCTTAGATTACATGTATTTTTATACTAGACTTTAGGAAGCATCAGGTGGAAAGTTCTGATACTATGAAGATACATTTAAGCCATAACTTCCGTTCCTTTGTCATCTACAGCAAGATCTTTTTGAGTTGTTCTTTTAGTCAGTAACTCTACTACAAGTTTAGCTATCTGATCTATGGTACTAGTGCATTTATCATGTGTATTATATTCTTGTTTGAAGAACACTGATTAACTGATCTGGGCTTTCTAACCTGTTCTGCACAGGTTATCATCACTCTGCAAGAATAGGATAAATTCTAAATCCTATGAAGATTATGCCTTGTCTGCAGTCATTTCTGCACTCTCACTCGATCAAGTATTAATTGCTATATTGTATGTTATGTTTTTTATACTCTAATTTTTATCAGATTTTCATAAAACACTATGAAGTTTATGGAAGTCTAAGTATATCACATCATTTACCTTTATTAATTATATTTGTAATTCTGTCAACAAAGCATATTGAGTTAATTTGTACATGAGCTGTTTTGGATGAAATCATGGAGTGTTACTATCCTCTCATAATTCCCAGATAACCAGGATAACTAGCTTTTATTTATTCATCCTTTTTGCCCTTTTGAAAGACTGGCACATTAGATTTTTTCCCATTCTTCTGAAATATCCCCAGTACTTGCTTGAGGTCAACATTAAAGATTCAAAAGAGTCTCTTCTTTGCTGTAACTGGAAGACCTCACTCCTAAATAGTAAAGGCTGGCTTAGAGTCTGTGAGAATATATCTGAAATAAGGGTTTTCACTCTTGCATATGCATCTTTACCTATACATTTACCTTCAGTGAATTTCATCCACCATTTTATTGCCCAATCCCTGAGGGTACAATACAGTTCCAGGTTAAGACTAAGAAGTGTCTGCAGTATCTGAATTTCAGTAGCACTATCTGCACTTTTTCACAGTCAGCCCTTTTTTCTGCTGCCTAAAATAGCTTAGTATCATAAGGAAATGTTGACACTTCATATTCACCCTCTCTTCCTTCCAGTTATTTAGAAATGCGTTGAGCAGTACGAGACCCAAAAACATGACTGTAGAGCTCCACAGGGATCCTCTTTCTACATTGAGAATGGACTCCTAATCTCTGTTTCCAGTCTTTTAACCAATTATTTATACATGGAAGAATCTTCTTTTTAGTATTCTGGATTCTCAGATCCTTTAAGAGCCCTTAGTAAGGGATCTTGTCAAATGCTTTCTGGAAATCCAAATAATCTGTATCATTGGGGTGAATCGTATTCATTCTCTTGTGTTTTATTTAAAGAACTTGTATTGATTTGTGAGGCATTATTTCTCTTTATAGAAGTAGTTGTAGCTGCTTCCTATTAGATGTTATTTATTAATATGTCCATTCATTGTACTCTCTATAATAGTTTCTGCTGAATTGCACAATACAGATATTGGAGTCACTGGTCTGTAGTTCCTTCAATATCCATAAGCTGCCTTTAAAAAAACAATCTGTTTTCACCATTACTTAGTTAATAAATTATTTCAAACTAAGTTTCTGCATCACAATTCAGATAGTTTCTTCCATTAGCTTAGGATTCTTGGATAGGTACTATGTCATGCTGGTGACTTGGCACTGTTCATTTCATCTTTTTGTCTGACAAACTCTTGTAGAAACATTTCATTTTTAGGCAGACTTTCTGATGACCTGTTATTAAGAAGAATTGTGGTTTAGGAATTTCTCCAGTTTTTTTCATAGCAAACACTAATAAAATTTATTTTATTTTATTTTATTTTTATTTTATTTTATTTTATTTTAATTTTATTTTATTTTAATTTTA
>VYXH01000497.1:293126-315054 GCA_013397275.1 Burhinus bistriatus | reverse complement strand
TTTTATTTTATTTTATTTTATTTTTATTTTATTTTTATTTTATTTTTATTTTATTTTTATTTTATTTTTATTTTATTTTTATTTTATTTTTATTTTATTTTTATTTTATTTTTTAATTGTTGCATTTTTTTCCCTCAATTCTCTTTTCATGTCCTGGTTACCTCATTCTCTACCAATTCCTTGGCACATTGCTTAACTCTGATGTGCTTGAATAAAGCTTTATGAAAGTTTTTTGTACTTTTTGAAAGTTATTGCTCAAACTTGTGTTTGGACCATCATGTTGTTTTCACATTTACTTTGCCAAACTTTATGATCTGGTCCCTTTTGTTTGTTTACGCTCTATCATATGTCTTATGAGAAAGGGAAACTGAAAGAATCTTTCCCCTTACCTGCCTTTCTGCCCAGGGGCTTTTTCTGGGTGTCTTTCTTCCCCCATTTTTCCCTTATGGGAGGAAGCAACAAAACGAACTTTCCTTCACTACGAAGTTCTACTGTTAAGTTGGAAACTTCCCTGTTCTGTTAGTTCCTCTGAAAAAAATATCAAGTTCTCCAAGACCAAAGCTTATATTGCCAGAAACAAGCAAACCGATCACAACAGAGTGGCAGTGAAATGTAGTGTTTCAAAACAGCTCCTGCATAAAGAGGATGTTCAGATGGTTCAGCCTCTTCTTACTCTTCTAGAGCGACATTCATTTGGTGACAAGCAACATATGCCTGCCACAGAAGTTTGTATGGGTGTTTGTATGCTGAGCACCATCCGATGCTCAGAAATGCCTCTAAAGTGATTGATACTTCTGTAGTAGTTTCCTTGTCATTAAAAAAAAAAAAACCAACCAGAAAAAACCCAAACCCAAGAGCCAGAAAGAGAGATAGAGAGAGATTTAGTCAAATGTTAGCAAGTTCTCTGTGTCTGTATGCATGTATCTGGATCTGTGCATATTATTGAAGTAGCCCACTCTCTCTAAATCATACACTTCATCTTATTCTTTTTTAATTTTTAGTAAAGTATTCAACAAATTTGGAGAGCTGCTTTTATGATAAGGCTGGTAAAATACAGCTATGAGCAGCTTTAGGCTGAGGATAATAATGTACTATTGTCACAAGCTGACAATGTTGCTTTCAACAAAGTTAACAATACTAATTGTTCAAGGTTGGAACTTGAGTATTTCTGAACTGAAAAAGATGAGGATCGACAAATCTTGGCTCCACAAAACTCCCTGAGGCTTTGCAAGGTTTCTGTGTGTTAGAAGTAAGCTAATAACGCTATAGTCTTATATTTATTAAAGGACTAAGTGCGAGATCTGTATGTGTTCAGTCTCATGAAGAAACGTATTTCACTGAGTAGCTATAAGTACCAGTTCTTTTCTACCTGCTTGTGATGCATTTAAGTCATCAACATCATACCTTTATAGGCTCCTTAGAAGCACTTAGCAATACTTCTAATTATTTTTAAGCCAAAATTTATCAAGAAATCTTTATTATACTTTGCTTAATCATTTCAGGCAGGCAGACAATATTTGACAGGGTGTTACCTGTTCTTTTGTTATCCCATGGTATTGGTTGTTAGCATAAAATATTTTTTATTCGTTGTTATCAATTATTTCTGTTTTCTAGATGCTTCCTTTAATTTCTGCTGCTGCCATTCTGTTTATCTCCTCCCACTCTTGCTGCTGCTGTTGCTATCCTTCTACCCTTCCTTTTTCTACACTTGTGGTGCTCTAAATCTGTCAACCAGATGTAACTTTCAGGAGTCCTGATTACAAGCAGATTTGCAAGCTCTTGTATGTTACTTTCTATTTTAAAAAGTTGACTTGGGATTTGGAAAAAGCTCCCCATTTAGTTCTTTAAATAGAAAGAAAATACTGTAACTCAATATTGGCTGCCGGTAAGCACTACTGAAACCAACTTGTGGCTGGAAACAGATTTGTGACATTGTTTGGCTTTATATACGATGATTTATTTTAATGCTATCAGAAAGTGTATGTAGAAGAGAGTTTGTTTTCATTTTAAGCATTTCTAAAGGTGTGAGGCCTTGTGGTGCCAGGGAAGGAGACAAGGGAAGACTGTCTGGACTTCTGAAAGAAAGATCCCCCTCAGTTTCAGTGACCTGCATGGTAGCTGTATTTCAACTGTAGGGTTGTTCTAAGTTGTTGCATTACCCTAGGAAGTGCAGTTTGCTGTTCCCTCCTGAACATTCACGGAGCTAACTGCACTAACTAACCAAAAGCTGCATGGCAAAAATGCTGCCTCTTCCCAGTCTCTTGACTCAGTAACTGCCTCATATTATGTCACAGAATCACTGGGGTTGGAAGGGACCTCTGGAGATCACCTAGTCCAATCCCCCTGCCAGAGCAGGGTCACCTAGAGCAGGTTGCACAGGAGGGTGTCCAGGCGGGTTTTGAACGTTTCCAGAGTCAGAGACTCCACCACCTCTCTGGGCAGCCTGTTCCAGTGCTCTGCCAACCTCAAAGTAAAGAAGTTCCTCCTCATGTTTAGACGGAACTTCCTATGGTCAAGTTTGTGCCCATTACCTCTTCTCCTATCACTGGGCACCACTGAAAAAAGACTGGTGCCATCCTCCTGGCACTGTCCCTTTAAGTATTTATAAGCATTGATGAGATCCGCTCTGAGTCTTCTCTTCTCCAGACTAAAAAGACCCAAGTCCCTCAGCCTTTCCTCATAAGAAAGATGTTCCAGTCCCCTCATCATCTTTGTAGCCCTCTGCTGTACCCTCTCCAGCAGTTCCCTGTCCTTCTTGAACTGGGGAGCCCAGAACTGGACACAGCACTCCAGGTGCGGCCTCACCGGGGCAGAGTAGAGGGGGGAGGATAACCTCCCACGACCTGCTTGCCACATTCTTCTTGATGCACCCCAGGATGCCATTGGCCTTCTTGGCCACAAGGGCATGTTGCTGGCTCGTGGTCATCCTGTTGTCCACCAGGACTCTCAGGTCCCTTTCCACAGAGCGGCTTTCCAGCAGGTCAGCCCCTAACCTGTACTGGTTCATGGGGTTATTCCTTGTGTCTTATTCTTTATTCCTTGTGTCTTATTCCTTATTCCTTATGTCTTCAGTGGCAATGGGAGCCTAATCAACTGAGCAGTCTTCTGACACATTCTGTCATGCCAATGCAACCTGTTATGATAAGCAGCATGCCAAACTCCTCCCTCCCTCCTCATATCCACACAAACCTGCCCATGGGTGGGCAGCACAGAGAGGCTGGGTGTACTTCTACTGCACAGCAAGACATTATCAGCTGGATATCAGTGTCCAAAGACAGAGATGAAATGGGATCTAGTCATGAGAAAAGAGACGCTGAGACAAAGTGAGGCATGCCTCTGAACAGCAGTCACCACAGCATGACAGCATTTCTATATTGACCGTCAAGTAATGACAGTATTTGAACTGTAGCTTGTCAACAGAGAAGTGGAGGCAAACAGTAGCGTGTTGGTCAGGGGGCTTTTGAGACGCACCCTGTGCACGAGGTGTGTGCACTGTGGTTGGTACCGTGGAGGTATTCCAGGAACATGTGGTACTCTCCTGCTCTCTGGCTTCACAGAAGTGCCATGAGGTACTTCTCGTTGGACCTGATGTAAAGCCCGCTGAAGTCAGTTATTGGCTAGCCTGGTTAGTTACAGCCCTGGAATCAAATCCAGATTTTGCTGATCAAAGTGAATAATTTGACTCTAGGAGATAACCAGTAGCAGTCATCTCCACATTCCAATGTAATCCAGTTTATTCAATAAAATTGTTACTAAAAGAGAGCATTTCTTTCCCTCCAAAAGAAGTTAAGGAATAATTTTACATTAAAAGAAAAATGGGATTTTTGCATTTGTGGTAAAGACAGAGGAAAGAGCATTCAAAGGGGATTAAAATTAGCTTTAAATTGACAGCTGTAATCTTACCTTCCCCATCATATAGTTTCTTATAAACCATGAAACAGATGTATGTCACAGGAAATATTGCATATACTTTGAACGCATTTGGAAAAAAAAAATTATAAAATTTGTAAAAAAACAGTCCTCGGTATTTCAAGCGTTGATTATGTATTTTGCGCCAGTCTGCACATATGAGATATTTAGAACAATGTATCCATCTGCCCAAAGTGATGATCAGTCCCTTAAAGGTGTAGTGAAAAGGACTGAGCGTGGTCTTAACTCTGTGCTCTTACTGCTGCCTCAAGAGAAAGGAGTAATTTTAGCAGCAAAACAGATCCAGAATTAGCTTGAGATCAAAGACTGCAATTGTAAGGGGCTCTTCCATTGATTGCTCAAGTTTGGGAGGACGCCTATTACAATATCCTGCATAGCAAGCCAAAACTTTTTGCAATTATCTTAGTTTATGTTTTACAAAGCGTAATCATTGTACAGACTCTACAGTCATTCCCACACCTTGAGTGTAACACAAAAATCTACTGCTTCTCAATAGATTATCCTGTCTGAAGAAATGTATGTGACTCTCTAAAATGATAGCATTCCCATTCCTATTTATTTGTATATTACCTCTGTTTGTATTTATTCACAGAGTGGGCCAATCCTTCATGTATTTGACAAATAGACACATCATGTTTGTTATGGTGTTGTCATGAAGTGGAAATCTTCAATAAAATCATTATAACAGTCACAAAATGCTTGCAGAACTGAAGTTATAATCAGCTGCAATCTAAAAAAGAAATGCATTGGTATATAATCGGTACCAGTTTTGAAACCAAAACCCAATGAAGGGGTTCCCACTGCCAGCCTAGAGCAGAATAAGTACTTCATTGACAAAAGGGCTATCTGTTTGTCCTGCATGTCTATGCCTATAGAGCGTTTACAGCAGCAAATATTAATCATGGTTATTCTAGATGTTAAAGGAAAAAGTATATTTTCTCTCCATGCAATTTTATTTTACTGGTTTTTCTTCATGTCATATGATTGTGTCTTGCAGTCTTTTGATTAATTGCTCTTGAATATTAATGGATATTAGCTAATATTTGGTTATTAATACTAAGAGATTTAAAGGCATTATATAGATTTATATTCAGTATCGAAAACATCAACACCAGAACTTTGAGGGATGCATAACTGAACACAAAAAATTATGTAGACCAGTCTTATACTTTTAATTACCATAAAAGCCAAGATAAATGGTTTGCATTAATTTCATTTAGAACCTAGGCTGAAGTGGTTGGTTTTATTCTTTTCTTTTACATTCTCCAAACCAGGTAACCTCATTGATATTTCATGCATGAAGCAGTTTATATCTCCCCAGCCTGCAACACTACTATTTCCTTCTTGAGAATAATTCTGACTGCATTCTAACCAGGTTTAGTCCTATAAGGACTTTGTTTTTCCACATTAAAAAAACCCTGCTGAACTGATAAGTTACGCATATTTTGAAGTCTTTTCAAGATCGGACTTTTTACAGACAGTAACTATATATTTATGTCTGGCACATTGGTTTGAGTCATTAATATCTGGTGCCTAAGTAAAGCTAAGTATGTGATTTTAAAATGTGACTTGATTGGTACCAAAAAGGTGCTAATCATTTTACAATCCATTTTGTCACTTTTGAATGGTGCTAGACAGGCCTCGCATGACTGGTTCTTAATCAACGTATTTTAGAAGATAATGCAACATCAGTTCTTTCTATTTGCTTTTTGGTTTCAGAGTCTTTGGAGACACCCCAGATTTATTTTCAAGATTTTCTTTGCCAGTAGGGTTAAAATGTACTTTCAAAAATATTACAACAGAGGTTCATGGCTCCACAAAGTATTACTACCTGCACAATAATCAGTTTCACTTCTTTATGTCACAGGAGCATATGGTCTCCCAACCCATAATTACTGTAGAGTTAATGGGGAACATGCATTACACAAATTGTAAAGTTGGAAAATTACAAAATCTATTAGAAAATCACTTCATTTGAAATTTCCAAACTGTTAGCAATAACATAAGCAAGTGGAGACATGGGTCATTCAATGGTATAATTTTCAAATGTAGCCTATTCTATGCCAGATTTTCAATTGTTTTTTTTTTAGCTGAAACACTTGGATTTTAAAATGGTATCTGAAACTGGAATATAGAAACAAGGGTAGATATCATAGTTAAGAAGCTTATGAACAAACTTTCATATTTTATTGCATGTGGGACGTCTAAATAGCAGGAAAGGAAGGGGAACTGTAGGAAGAAGGGGAAAAATGTAGGAAAAAAGGGGGAAGTCTGGAAATGCAACTGATAGCAGAGAAACTAAGGCAGTCTTCTACAGTCTTGGAAACAGTTTGCATTTGGTATGAGTTTATGTTTACATGTATGTAATGTGATATTGGCTGCCATTTTATTGGAGCCACGAGAGCTTCCAGCTCTTATCTTCTGCCCCTTGTTTCCCTCCTATTCTGATTGCCTTTGCCATTCCCACACTTTATCTGCTCCCATCCTTTTCTCTCCTTCTGTATGTATTTCTTGCAAAAGGATCTGCCCCAGTATTTCCAATCAAGCCTCTGCAGCAGTCATTCCTAATGCACTGACCCTCCTCTTCTCCTTGCTAATAGCACCTTGGAAGTACGGTTGTTTTGGGAAGGTTAGTTCTGTGGCCTTCTCTCTCATCTACAGTGGACTGGCGGCTATCATCCAGTGTCTCACGATGGATACAGATACACATCGGGCAAATTCAAGGGTGTCTCCAGTCAAATGAGAAAAGCAAATGAGTGCTTGGGGGGAAATAGCTCTTCAGATCACTTTTCCGTTGGCAAAACAAAATAATTGTTGACATAGTTAGGCCTTTTTATGTGTTTATTTACGAAATGAACTTCCAATGCATTTGTTTGAGAAGTGATAACAAACAATCAGAAATTTCCCAAAGGAAATATGTGATCTCAAAGACTAACAAATTTATCTTAGAATTGAAAAATGCCCATATAAATTTGCCTGGAAATGCTGAGTCTAAAAGAAAAAAAAATATACAACAAGCTTCAAGACTTTTATGGCAAAGAACAAGGAAGCAAGGAACTGAGCATTACAAAAAGCTCAAAATAGGGTGAATGTGGGGCATTTTTAGTTTGCATCAAGAATTTGCATAATAAAGGATAGTCTGACAAAAGAAGTGATTTAAAACAAAAAGGGTTAGTTGAATAATTAAAAAGCACATTATAACAACCAAACTTAAATGTAGCAAGATGAATAGCTCTTACATGCTATGGTGAGGTGGTACATAAAATCCTCAGATAGAAGCAAAGTGAGTATGAAAATAAACTGCAAAAAAGAAATCATGTTTCAAGGTTGTTTTTTTTTTTTTCAGGAAGACAGAATTATGTATCTGCATGTATACATTTTTTTGTATATATTTTTTTTTTTTACGAAGTCATTTATATTTCTATCTAATACATCTGCCCTAAAGGTCTAACAAATACAAATGGGAAAATATAATTAATACAGAATTATAAAACCAACTGTGAAATGTATTTTCTTTATTTCCTTATGATAACTGGGGAGAAAGAAAAGCAAAGGCTACGACTGACATTCCTTGTTTAATGCAGCTTACTTAGTGACTGGCATAATGATAAGTGATGGTAATTTACCTTAAAAACCTTAATGAGTGGATCATTACTATAGAGAAATGGGAAGAAAACTTTAATCCCACAGAGGCACAGCTCCATGGTTGGCTGTGCAATAACCAGACAGAACTCTGAATGAGATTCCCAAGCTTCTGTTCCCTAGATAAAATTTTCTCTCACTCCACTTTTGCAAAGGTAATGAGGAGGTAATGAGGCTTGACTTGAATTTTTTCAGCACTTGATTCCCTTCATTCCCCAGCAGGTTCCCATAGGATAGAGTAAGATGTTGGATTTATATAAAAGCTGTGCTGATAGATAGGTGGAGGAGGTGAGCCATGCTATTTGGTTTTGGATTCTGTCTGTATGAGAAGGGGTTCAGATAAATTTCAAGTTCTTTCAGCACTGTCAATTCACTCTGATAGTTTCCACAGAATAAGACAATTTGACGACATGCAGACCTTGTCAGGGCTGTCGACTGTTTATTTTGTCACTTTACTGATACTAAACACTGACCTTTATGTGCCACCTTTTCTTCCTCTTTTCCCCCCATTTTTCACTAGCCTAATACATACATCTGAGTAAATAATAAAACCCAAAAAATGTAGGCAGATATGTTGTATTAGATCATTAGCTTAATTTGAGCTGAAAGGTCTTTGTTGTAAGTTGGGGGTGGGAAGGGACCTGGGGACCTTTGCAAAGTATTTTGCTGGCAAGCTTGTTGAGATTTGATTGCCTTTGTTGTGATAATCTGAAATTAATTTGCACTTGAACCCATCTTTCTTCTGGGCTCAATTTAAACACGGTTATAATTATGCGCCCTGCATGAAATTGAGAACAGACACTGATATGACAAGTCTGAATTTTTTAATTCCCCAGGTACTAAAGGCTTTTTTCCCCACTTATCTCACAAGGTAATAAAACAAAATGTTCCAGTGAAGCACATGCTTAAGAGAGAGGTATTTGCCTGAGGGGAAACAGTAATAATCAGTGTATTGCTACACATTTACTCATGTACTTTCTCAGTAGGTCAATCTCTTTCTTTTAAAGTGATGTTAAACTTCTCCTAATATTGGTTGATTTGTACCTGGTACAATATAAAAAAGGAGAAATTATATGTTTTATTCTATTTTAGCAGCTCCTCATCTGAAAGGCTTTTTCTCAAACATCCATTTTGATAGATATTTTTTTTTAAAACCCCCACTATTGAAGACTACCTCCTAACACCCACAATTGATCTTAGCAGTGCACCTTTCTTGTTCTCAGTATGAGCTGTAATATCCTTATCAGCATTCTTTTAGTTTTAACCCAGATTAGTGTTTTTGGTGAGGAATCTCATTAACTACAGTAAGCCCATCTTCTTTTGTGATTTCCTTTGGAATTGTAATGTACAAAAAGGCCACCAAGGTCAATGCCCTGGGCACAAATTCCTCTTTAAATCATCATTCAGCTCAGAGTAACAACATTCGCCTTAGAAACAGACATTTTTAAAGATCTGGAACAAACTGCTCAGTTTCTTGGAAGTGAAAATTATCTGGAAGAGAAGTAGAAATTAAGAGCATAGGAAATTAAGTGTAGAGATCCGCAGAATAACTATTTGTTAGATCCATCCATTTTCTTTTAACCAATATAATTCTTCTACTCTCTGCCTCCTAAATTTGTATACTGTGTCTTTTTGAATGAAAAAGAGGGAAGTTTTCAGTTAAACTGCCCTGCATTTTAACACAGGTTTGGAAGGTATCGATGATGCTACTGAGGTAACATCTTTTAAACTTTAGCAATAGCAGTTGTGCTCTCCCCAAAGTTGTAGACTGCATTCAGCTGTTTCTTGAGAAAATTAAATAACTAAAAAAAAATAACCCCGTTTTTTTGCCAAGTAAAACAAGGGTGCTATTTCTGCCATACTATTTTATTAGTAGCAATGTAAAAAACAAGCCCAGAACACATGCTGAATGTTTCGCCATTCTTATCCAAATCTCTATTGCTATCGCACAAAAACAAATTAAGCGAAATAACTGAATAACACCTCATTGTGGCTAAAAAGGAGCTTGGCCTTTGCCTTTTTCAAGGACTCAGTATTCATTTAAATGAAAATTTTTTTGAAAGCTAACTTATTTTTAACTAATGATAGCTTTCATGCTGGCTGTAATGGAAATAAAAATGAAAATAGGTGTTGCAAAGTGAATATTTATCCTACTCTCCTTATGAAAAGAAATGTTGTGACCAGGCTGGCACAGCTTTAAGGTAAAAGAGCAAAGCTAAAAAAAGTAATATACAGAGACAATATTTTTATACATTGACATTAACATTGGTTTCAGTTAGGTTTGTCAGAAACTTCCTTTTTATTTTAAAACTTGTGTATTCTTAGTTTTTTCAAATACCAGTCTGCTGAGATGAAGGGGGAGTGGAAGTGTGTTAGATAATTTCAGTGAGGGTGTACCCTAATTGCAAAATGTGATATGAAAGTAGATACTACATGATTGTTTTGTACTGAAATATCAACATCACATATCCATGAGGTAGATTTCCTAGGATGGGCCTCTGTACATAAGATCTCATTAAAGAATCTTAAACGTTCCCTTTGTTCAGAAATAAGTTTAGAAACAACGGAAACAACAAGCCAACGGTAGAACAAACTTATTAGTTCACAACATAACTATTAAACAATATAGTGGCTCAAAGCAACAAAAAGTCACTAGTATGGGGAAATAAATAGTTCTTTATATCTTGAAACCTAGGAATCCTGTGATATCTTCAAATTGTAAGGTGAAAATGTGCTTAGTGTATGACCAGCTACGTGACATCTAAAATGCAGTAATAATAATATGGGATGACACGCTAGGAGAGTACATATGATAAGAACTGTGAGGCCACACATGGTGTGGTACATTTTCACCCCTTAGTTTATGTGTTTTGCTTTCCACTGCCACATTTTCTGGTGACTTTATCTAGTCTCGTTCAATCATGCTGTGCACATCACAGTCACTTACTGACAAGCAGCCCCAGCTGAAGCATTCAGAGAAACAACCTTCCACAAACAAAGCAGGCAAGTCCTGTTTCTCTTAAGATAAAATCTGCTGATCTCATTATTGATTGTCTGCTTTCAGGGGTTTTGTTTCCTGAAAGTTTGATATGGGGCAACAGAGGTGACAAAAGATTGGCACTGCGACCTGGAAATTAAATGGTCGACTATTAGATCAACGTCAAATAGGGTGAGGCTGAAGTGTTTGGCAAAAGCATTAGATGCTGTCTTGACTTAATCTCTCTCTCCCTCTTTCTCCCTCTCTCTCCTTTATCTTGAATCTGTTTTGAACCCTCCCAGGCAATTTACTATCCTTGTCATTGATTTTTATCACCTAATGTGCCCCTATGAAGAATTACTTTTTGAATGATAAATCAGCTTCCTCATTTAAACAATTGTATGCCTCACGTTAATGTGGAAATAGCCACTGAAAGAAAAAAAAAAAATAGAGTAAGCGTTAACATTAATCACTGACCAGCGGAACCCTTGTGATTTTGAAAGGAGCACCACATTTTCTTCTATTATGGAGGGGATAACAGTACTAGAAATAAATGATGAACTCTCTCTTTTATTAAACTGTAACTGTTAAGAAATGAATTACAGTGGCAAATTACAGTCAGGGAGCTGGAGGGAGGTAAAAAAAAAAAAAAAAGAAAAGAAAGGAAAGAACTGCTCAGTAAAGCAAACTTGTAATTGTTATCCAGTGTTTTCTGCAAATAGATAGCCTGTAATATGCTCAGACGCGTTCCTCGTTTCACAGGTGTTACGATCTGGGTATTTAAGAGGTGTTTTGAGGAAGACCACAATGATAATGACTGAGCTTTTCTAATAATCCTCCTTCAGTCCTCATCTTTCTGTATCACTTTTTCACCACATGGCCCTCTATAATGATCTGAAAATCCCTGCTTTTCCTGTCGTAGGACCTGAACAGAAGTATATACTATCATGTATTGAATGAAAGCATGTGTTGTATTATTTGCCACTCTTTAAAAAAATGTTTTATTTTTTAATTATGATGTCCAAAGGAAGATACACCTTTTCACAGAAAAAGAGTTAGCAGTACTATTTATTATTGATTTGTTTCTTGCTTAAGTGACTAAGTGTATTGGAGAAAGTTTCCTGGTTTGGTTGGTATTTAAGTACACGTATCAGCCCTGGCATTCTTGTGGTGAAAGGGCTTACTGTAAGTGCTCATTCCACATAGGTCCCACTTGGAGAACATTTTAGAGCCAAAACTTGTTAAAGAAAAAAAAAAAATAGTTCTTGATTCAGAAGAAAAAAGTAGCATGGGAAAAGTTCTTCATTCATTGCTCTTCAATTCTTTTTAACCTGTGCTTTATGGATTTTGGAAAAAAAGGGTTTCTGGACTCTTCATGGTACAGGCATCCACAATCTCCTGTGAAGAAAAAAGGAGGGGGAGTGGGGATCTGTGAACTGAAACCCACACTATTTTAGCTGAGCTCTGACAAATGAAAGCTACAGCTACCACTGCTAATTCTCATCATTTTATCGTGCATCTGATAAGGCTTGATATTTTTCTTAAAGCTTTCTTTCCTTGAGTCTCATGAATACAAGGCAATATGAGATTGATTAATTTCCTCCCCCCCAGTAATTTCCTGGTCATTCAACTGGCCTTTGCCTCATATATATTATAAGATAATAGATCTATCATGTTGGTATTATAAAAATTGATAGGTATTCCATACAGCATTCAAAAATTGCTGGTTTATGATGCAGTTTCACTCTTTTGGTCACCTGAATGTATGATCTCTGATCCATGGGGGGTTGGTCACACACCAAGGGTTAATATTTAGTCAATTCCACGGATAATATATTTGTAGGCTTCCACTTCCCCAAGAGACAACTGTAAAGAAAACACTGATCTGGTTCTGCTTTTTCTCCTGTCTGAAGGATAGGAGAGGGAAGGAAATGGATCAAGGCCTTACAAACCCTCACCACAAGAATCAAAAATTAATGTAGTGAAGAGTCTGGAAGAGAAATTTTGCAGAGTCTGTAACAATTGCATAAAAGTAGATGGCTTTATTTTGTCACTAGAAAGGAAAACATTTCTGAAGCTTTCCATACGGACTTGTCTCTAGAACATACATTAATTCTTCAAATACATTGTCACTGAACTTTCTTTTTAAAGTCATATTACTGAAAATTGACTTTAGAAGTTTATTTCAGTAGCTCTTTCAGACAACCTGGTTGTATTAGAAGGTAGAATACCTCTGTATGTTGGTCCTAAAACGTCAGCACTACCAGTAGAAATAGTTGTTTGGGATGTTAAAGTAGTGATACTGTAACAGTGACAACTTCAGAGCTTTCTAATGTGAAACTAAGGCTTTTAACTACTGATCTCTTGAATCAATATGTGTTGAATCGATTCACTCCATTCTAGAGTAACTCAAGAGTGTGTACATGCACATCAATCCTTCCGAGTCACCTCTGCTCTCACTCTCCATATGTTATATAGGGAATGAAGCACGCTTAAAATGTTTCATTTCTAGTCCATAGAACATTTTGTCACTATATTCTCTCAACAGCTCTGGTTTTCTTGTTCTGAGGCACTGCATTCTTCATTTTTCTTGTTTCCTTGACAAGAAAAGTAATACAATGCTTTTCCAAAACGAACAATTAGAACCACACTTCAGTCCTTTGAACTAGCATATAAAGGTTTGTGGGTCAGTTGCCTATATATTCCTCTTGTCTGCAAGTACTTACAGGGCCTTCTGCATTCTGAAGTTTGAAGATTTGTATTATATTGCATGTGTCATCCTGCAGAAGACACTTTGATTAATGTATGGCTTTTTATGTATCTGAATACAAGGTCATCCAGAATTTCTATTATTTTTCTTCTAGTATAGTGCAATTCTGTATCAAAAACTGCAGGAAAAACTTAACTATAATCCTACTTAAAATTTTCCTATAAACAATTAAAAGCCATTCGTTTGTAACAAAATATTAAAAACTAAACCAATACTGCAAACTAAATCCCCAAATCTTTACTTATGGTTATGTAGTTTAACTAAACTCTGCTCTTCATCTGCATTCTCTTGTATAGGGCAAAAAGTAAAAGCCACTTGCTAAGTAAAAGAAAAATGTCAGCTACTCTGAGTAAGACAGTCAGAGTGACTCAGTTTCTTAGCCAAATATGCTGCCTTTTCTTTACACTATACTAAATCTGAGAGAACTCGTATTTCAAGTTTGAGAATGTGTAGAAAGGTTATGTCTGTCCCGCCTTTAACAGATAAAAAAATAGTAGGACATCTTGAGTGGTCCATAGGACCAAATAAGCTGAGCGAATAGTGGTAATACATGTGATAATAGACTTTCAGAGTTTGACCCTTCTGTGTACAGGCAAAGGTGCAAAATCTTTCACCTCTGAATCCCACGCTTCATTTTTAGCTAAGCCTGATTGTGATTTAACTGATTTTTTTGTATATTTTCTAACCAGTCAACCAGTGCAATTGCACAAGGCAGCTGAAACACAGAATACGTAAGCTGTGATCTGGTGGGCTAAATACTATCATCTAGATAACAAGCTAAGGAGTAACTACAAGTGCTCTTATGCCTGCAAATCCGAGAGGGCAGTACCCCTAAGGAGGGGAGCAATGACAAACAGCTGGGGACAGACTGAGGACAGAAACTTCTTGACTCTGCTTAGCTGAAACTAGAACAGCGTGTCTGATTATAGCTATTGCACTTCACCTTCTCTGAAATGTTTTTTTTTGTTGGGGTCTTCAGCTGACAACTTTGCAGAACTGCTGTGGTGGCTGTGCTGTCTCCAGAAATAGCTTCTGAGACCACAAAATGTCCCTATAGGAGGAGGGCGGCTTGTCAAACCTTTAAATTGACACACTGATAAATTCCTTGTTAAGAAAAAAATATTTTAGTCTATATTATTTATGGAACTTAATGAAATCAATAAATATGAATAATTTCCTTACTTGCCACTATTATTTATGGGGTTTAAATTCTGCCTTTTACCTACTCTCCATGCTCAGGATAGGAGTCCCAAGAGCACCCAAATGAAGGTAATTTGAAAAATAATAGCATAGCTGTAAATATGTAGGAAATATTTCCTTCTTTTTGACCTGTATCTATGCTTTCACAGGTTGTTATGTGCTTTAGAGCAATCTTGAAGCTTCTGTATCTTTTTTCTGGCTGGGAGCAGAACTCGAGATTGCCAGATCCCACCTCAAATTGAGATGCAATTGAGATTTCATCTCAGACTGCCTACCCATTGAGTTTGTGGTGGATGAGGGATTACCTGTGACATCTGAATGTTCCTTCAGTCTGAGAAAGTTGTGGGCTGATTTTTTCTCAGTCTTGAGATCCTGACGTTTTCGAGTCAACTCAATAATAATGAGTGAGTATGCTTGCTAAGCCATTCTCATGCTGAGAAACTTAAAAATTAACATGTAGGAACCTATCTGCAGGATCTTGTTTTCAAGCATGTAGGCTTTACTATATATTCTTTTAAGCGTTTTAAAATGTAAGTTTCTAAAGGCTGTAGTACACATGTGTAAAACATGTTTGTGTTCACATTTAGTTCACATTCTAAAATTTATAGCTAGATGACTTAGCCTTAATTACATTAAGAAACATTGGACCCCAAGCAGCCCCAATGATTTTCAGGGGAATTTTTGTTCTGTGATGTACTGTTCAACATTTATTATTATATCTTGTTGTCATTTTTAAGTTTTCCACAACAGTGCTCCTATCAGTGTATACATGGTGTTGGTGCAAAGTCAGATATTCCGTTTTAAGGAGAACGGGTTGTATTTTTTGTTTGTTTGTTTGTTTGCTTTAAATAAATCATGCTGTGGCCTTGTGGGAATGTTTCTGGTCACAGATACCTCATCTTGTTCAGAAAGTTGAATGTTTTGCTTGGCATTAATAAAGGTTTTTCTAGGCAGAACCATCTGCTCTGCTCACTACAGTTAGCCTCTTCAGAAAGATTTTCTGGCTGTGCCGTCCTTGTCCCCATAGTGGTGCCCGATCCCCAGGACTGGGGCTGCCCTGGCTGCACTCTGGCTCCCTGGCCTGTGCTGCACCCTGACACACGGAATGAAGAACCAACTGGTGGGCAAAAAGAACTGAATTAAGTCATAATTTGTAATGTATGGAGGACAAATTCCTTTCTACAGCAAGCCATACCTATTTCACACAAACTCACTTGTTGGACCAATATACACTCCTAGTACATCTCTTGTGCCCCATCGTAGATGGCAACATCATAATGACAAAGAAAATACATTTAGGAAGTTTTCTTCTGAGGATGACATGGCTACATATAGTGACATGCACAGGAAGACCGAAAAATATTTTTTGAAAGAGTAGTACATTCCTATGTTTTTACTGGGGATAAAGAAATAAATATACCATTTTTGGCCAATAAGTGAGAGATCAATGGACAACAAACTTAGAGCTGTATTTCAAATGTGTTTTCATAGATAATGAATATATGATGAAACTGAACACTCTATACTTCTTTTAATGGTGCTACTTACATTTTATCTATCTTGGTTCTCACTAGAAGTAATGTATAAAGTTACTTAAAAGGTTAAGAAAACTCTGAATTTCAGCAATAAACATGTTTTTAAATGGCTAGCTTTTTCCTACCAAGGACATTCCCATTTGAATGGGATTTTATAGCTTTGCTCGACTGCTGTGTTTTCATAAACAGTGATTTAATATACTGTCCTGTTGTTTGCAAGAGTGTAGAAGAATTTCTTTTCATTTCTGATCTTATTTTTCTCTTGGACTGATTCCTTTCAGATCATGTGTTTGATACGTTGTCGTAGAACCGGAAGAAAATACTGGGGCAGAAAGGCAGTGCTGAACCACCTTCTGCTTCTACAGGCATAAAAGTCAAGAGCTGTTGACCCCTCAGCCAAAGGTAAGTATAGCATTAGCTTGACACCTACTGAAATCTGTCAACTGATTTTGGTGGACGTGGAGCATCCTGCCATCAGGTCTCCAGTGCTCTCAAGACCTAGCAAAATAAGAAGATAAAGGAACGGTTGTCTGAAGAAGAAAGTCATCAAACAACAACAAAAGAGTGTGATTTGATCCATTCAGGAAAGAAGGGCAAATATAGACAAACTTTGGCTTTGAAGGTTGTGACTGACCTCAACAGAACTGAGCTAGAGTAAACTGTGCACACAATAAGCAGATGAGTTAAAAAGCACTAACAGTGTGGAAATTCCACAGTATCAGGCATAGCAATTGTTTAGATGTGTACACTGACATCTGCCACTATGCATATTTGTTTTGCACTGGCTCCTGTTGTGCTGCTTCACGCGTACATTGCATGGGGCCAGGAGGGAACAGAATAGACAAACCACTCCTGATGTCTGTTGTCCTTCTCCTGGCAACTTTTTGGAATTGCTGAGAGATGCAGTGGTTCTTCATCTTACATTCCACTCCCCCACTGCCTTGTGTATATTTGTACTGTGCTTTCCCTTGTGACAAAATGCTGAATAGCTCCAAACACACATTTCCTTGTATTTTCTGACTGGATTTTTGGCTTCCAAGAGTACATGGTAATTTCAGCCAAGAAGGAAAATAATATCCTTTAGATGTGATGTTCCACTAGTAAAGAGTCAATTTTCTTTATCCGGCTGCAAATTGTTTTGGACTGTGAATTATGCAGATTGTGCAATAAAGGCATATAACACTCATGTCACATGTCCCTAGAAAATAGATCTGTTTTATAGGGATATAACTCAGTTTGAATGTGGTCCTTGGTATTCTTCACTGGTCTCTACCAATTCATTAGTATTTAAATTTATGTTAATTTCATCAAGGTGTGAAAAGATCTTTTTTTGCATATACATGAACCAACGATATTACTATTCAACCAGCTATTTCCCTTTTTTTTACCCTGGAGAAGCTCGTTGTATGTTAACAGAAAGAGAAAAGGGGAGATTATAAAAGCCCATTTTTGAAAACTCAGGGAAGGTAGCCATTGGACCTGTTTTTAAAGGGGCTATCCAGTGTTTTCTTTTCTGGTCTGAGTGAAAACTTTGAATGGTATCTCCATGGCATGTTACACTTCCAGAACATATATACATGACGGAGAACTATCGGTTAGCACATGTGTATTACTCTATAAGGTTACCATCCTGGGACATTGCAGTGTCACACTATAACTATGAAGACTCTATAGAAAAGCAATTGTGCTGGTGGAATGTATAAATATTTATTACATTTCAGAGTTGATAGTGGATCTCAAATTTTTAAAGGTCCATATTTTCTTCAGAAATGACAATGCAAATTAAAATTTCTGGAGAAAGCAGCTCGTACATTTAATCAGGAAACAACTATAATTTTCTGTTAAAACTACTGTCAATTCAAAATAATCTTAGGAAACATTTTTAAAAGGCTATATTTAACTTTTGTTACTCCCTTTGAATGTTGTCTTCTATTTAATTCCGTTTCTGGAATAAGAGTACAATTTCTGCTGGGCCAAAATAATTAATCATCCTTATATATGGAATTAGTATTTATGAACTATATCCTTTTATTGACTGAAGGAAAACGAAACGTATATTCAGTGCATTTCCAAAGACCTTTTAAGAGGCTCAACAAAGCACATAATACAGGCCTTGTCTTACATGTCTGTGATGATACAGTTTAATAGTGTTATAAGGCTATGGTGGTGTGTAGTTGTCATGATGGTAGATTGTGCTGGTCTGTATAGATTTACTGTCATTCTTTGGGCTTTTCATACATGACAGAGGTTGTCTGAAGCACAGCAGGAACATGAAGCTTGCAGGGGTTAAGTGTTACTTGCCTCCTGGCTCGCTACATAGTCCTCTCTGCACACATACAGAGATGAGGTGCAGGGTACATCCGTCACTGGGCCGATGACATGATGGATTACTCATGTCATTGTCAGTACAGTCAAAATCACTCTGCTGCCGATAAGGTGGTCTCTTTTCTTTACTCTGGTTGAGTGAAGCTATTTTTCCCTCTGGTTTTAAAACTGTAGTTCTCACAAACATCCCTTAAATCAAAGATGGAAAAGGCTATTTTTGTTTTTACATAGTAGCTCTGGGCCATAGGAGACAAATTCCTTTGAAAATTACTTTCAAAATGGACAGGTGCGTGTTAAATATTTTACATCACTTGTTTTCTTCCGATCCTGAAAATGAAATACTTTGAGAGACACTGAATGTTTTCCTGAACTCATTCTTCCTCACGATTTATCAGAGAGACAGGCTTGGGTTTAAATTGCTGGCATCGCTTCCTGATTCTTCTTCTCTGTAGGGTACAGGTGAAAAGAGACAGCTATCTTTGTAGTAGCACCGGAAGAGAATAAAGCACTGGAAAACGGCAGGGCTTTGGAAATGTTTGGTGTGGAGCTTTGCGAGAGCTGGCCAGTGCCAATAAAAAATTCACCAGGGGCCCTAATGCTGCCTGGCTCTGAGCAAGTCACAAACTCTTCTGCATGAAGTGCTTGGTGCTGCAGCTTTTCCCCCATGCCAGCTGGTTCTGTAAAACCTAAAGGGCATGAGCTGGGGAAGAAACAGTAAATACAGCTCGGACAGGGGTACTGAAATCTCAGCTGCAGAAGAGGACTGCTGAGCACAGCGTCTATTTTCCTGGACAACTGCTGTCACCAAGAATTCAATGACAGTCATCGCCACAGCCTTCCCTGACACAAAGTTTTGCTCCATAATGCCTTTCCCACCCCGTCCCCGCAAGCCTAAAAGTGGGATTAAGACCTGAGCTCACTCTTTACTGAAGTTGTGTAAGAGACACAGATGATCCACAAACAAGCAAACATGTTTGGCAGACAAGCGTGAAAGAGCCTTGCTGGGCCTCTGATACCTCACAAGCGCTGTTTCTGTCCCATAATGGATATTATAAGGCTTTCGTGGCACACAGGGGTGCTGCTCCGTGCACAATGGCGTGGTAACAACTCAGCCTGATTGTTTCTTATATTCTGATCCTGAAGTCAGAAGTTTCACTGGAGAAATTGTGCTTGGAGAAGGAAATCGTAGTCACTGTCTGGTTACTGGGTATAGAAGAGAGTTGGGGTGAAGTGTATGCAGGCATATATGTAACTGCAATAATCTTTTTTATTATTCAAGTCTTTCTGCAGCTTGTGCTCTTAACCTGAAATATATAGCATAATTTCCATCCCGCTGGAGATTCCATTTTATTCGTACTTTCATTCCAGTATGTGTGCATCTACATGCACACACAAAGCGTAAACATAGTGTGTTGTCTGTATAAATCGTCTTTGCAAATAATCAGAGAGTATAAAAATTTACTAAATTGTTTCTGTCTTAAAACCAGAAATTATTTCAAAAAACACATGATCACATTTGCCTACGAATAGGAAAATCTTTCTACAGAAGCTACATGGCAGCTGACTGACTCAAAGAAAAACAAAACGACTGAAAGCTTGTGTATGCACATCAAGAGCACAAAAGATACGTCCTCTCCCATACTTACACACCCATGTATGCTGATACATCTAAATAGCTTTGTTTTGAAGTTTTAATCAGATTTAAATGGAAAGTTATTGAAGAGAACTGTGTGGTCTGAATTTTAATCCCTGAACCCACCAGCTTCTTTTTTGTTGCATGTGGTGTGGCCTTGAATTGCAGAATGTTTTAAACATACATAATGAGCTCAATGTCAAACTGTTGAGCCTTTTGTCTTTAACAATAAGCACTTAGCTCAACTAAATGAATAGAAATTGCTTTAGTGAATTACAAAAGCCAAGGTTTTCCAGTGCACTAATACTGACATTAATTAATGTAGACATTGTCATATTTTACAAATATATGGGATTAAACGCAAACGTTAAAAAAATGTAACATACATCAGTAAACAGCCCAAATTCAACAGTCATAGATGCTGGATGAAAGTACTTCTTCCACCACGAGTAATATTTTTTTCTGTTTCGTTCACATTTACACAGGCTACATTTAGAACATATACGGTACTGGTTGAATGGCAAGAATGGGAAAGAAATAATGTAAACAGTATGTGTAATTTCTCTAACTTAGAAAGAGATTAGATCTCCATAACAGACACTTTCTCCTATCGTGTTTCCTAAAGGGCGTTTGTAATAGGATAACTTTTCTAACGTTAGAAAATCAGAGAACTTCTTTCCTTCCCCCAAAACCAGGAGCAGTATTCAGAAATTTACAGTACATGGCAATTCGTCGTTTAGAAATCCCTTCAACCTAGTACTAGAGTTGCTGCCAGAGATCTGAATGCTTTTGCCTAAATCTCTGTAATCCAATAAGCTTTTGTGTTTAGCAGCTTGTTTTGAAACTTGTATAGCACCCCAGCCTGTGTCTCCGTATGTTCGTTTGCAGGCAGGTGAGTGCCCGAGGGCCTGATTATTATTCAAGCCAGGAGGCCTTCACAGCCCCAACCAGAATGTAATTTGTAATTAACTGTCATTTACTTCTGTCTGCACTGACTTGTTGTTCAAAAGACAATGTATCTGAGCTGGTCACTGGCTTCTCTTTGTTGTGGATATGATGTCTCTCAGATCTGGTTGTATTCATCACGTTTAGAAAACCAAGTACTTGCACTCTTGAAACCAAAGTGGGAAGGGGATTTCACTGATTTTTCCTAAATAAATTAGGTATCTGCCGTTAAAAATACTTAGCAATGTAAAACGAAGTATTTGATGCTCTGGGATGAGTTTCTGAGCAGAATAGTTAAGGTCATGTGAGACATATTTAATTGAACTCCATTAGGCATAGAGCTTTCATGATTTGAACGTGTTATAGTTGAGACCTGTAAAACAAAAGTGCATATTTAAGTTGTGGGAATTTTTCTTAACCCATTTTAAACACTGCAACAGTATTTTCTCACTGAAGCGGGGCCACTAATGTATTCTGTGAATGTACCCATATCATGAATTTGTAATTGTCCCCATGGTAATCTTTTGTTAGCCGAAATAAACAAAAGAATAACGTAATATCCACTTTTATTTCTTTGAGACTTGTGCTTCGAATTATTATTGACATAATTTTAATTCACAAACAGCAAAAAAAAAAAAAAATCTTTTTCCTATTTAAACTCCGTTTGATGCACTTGCCTGCGAGAAAGCGGGCGCGACGCGGCGCAACAGTAAGTATCCGCACACAAAGCCGCTTTGAAAACAGGCTGAACTTCTCTAATTCCGACCCTTAGCTCAGCCTAAACCCACTATACCGCTATTTTGCCAGAGCAGAACTTTCGGCCCGCTTTCATCTCTTTTTCTCGCCACCGCCGCTGCTGTTGCTGCTGTGTTCCCCTTCCACCTTCCCAGGTGCCGGTGCCGCCCCTCGCCGGCGGGGTGAGGGTCTGCCGGGGCTGCGGCACCAGGACCGCCCCCCACCCCCCGCGCACG